>JAKTWT010000049.1:152737-165739 GCA_030582155.1 Hansenula lynferdii | reverse complement strand
TTCTTACAAGTATAAATAGAGGTCCTAGATCCTCTTTATTGTATGTTATATAGTTTTATATAATTGAGGTTGTTTGTTATAAGATTACAGACTATACAATTCAGTATTATAGTTTATTCTACTTCATAGTTGATTACATAATCCAACCATACCAAGTTGTATTTTTACACACATAACCATTTTTCGCGTTAACAATTCTCGAGGCTCATCGTCATCAACAAGAGATAAACAGAAACGATACAAACTCGCTACTTGACGTTACTCACCTTCGAATCAATATGAGGTGGATTTACTTTGTCGGGATCATCACGCTCCATGTCATTGGTCTTTTAGTATTTTGCTTGGGGTTCTTTCCATCCAAAGTTGTTCTAAAAGGGTTTGGTGAGTTTGACAATGGTGCTTATGAGACTCAATTCAATAAAGTTGTGTTCATGGTGGTCGATGCATTGAGGAGTGACTTTGTCTTTTCAGAAGATTCATCAATGATATATGTCCAGCAACTATTGAGAGAAGGCTCAGCATTAGGGTTCACAGCTTACTCGAATCCACCAACCGTTACACTACCCAGACTTAAAGGTATAACTACTGGATCAACGCCAAATTTTCTGGACGCAGTCTTGAATGTCGTTGAAGAAGATTCTTCGTCTACTCTAGCAAACCAAGATAGCTGGGTCACTCAATTGAAAAGGGCGAACAAGCGTATACATATGTATGGTGATGATACATGGATCAAATTATTTCCTTCAGTTTTTGATGAATCCGATGGAACAGGAAGTTTCTTCGTGTCTGATTTCACTGAAGTTGATAACAATGTGACTCGTCACTTAGATAAACAACTTTCAGAGCAAGAATGGGACTGTCTTATCTTGCATTACCTGGGACTTGATCACATAGGACATAAAGGTGGACCAAAATCAGTATTTATGCCTGCAAAGCAGAAAGAGATGGATGATGTTGCCAAAAAAGTACACAGCAGCTTGGATGATGATACACTGTTTGTACTGCTAGGTGATCATGGTATGAATGACATTGGTAATCATGGTGGCTCCTCTGCGGGGGAAACATCTGCCTCATTGGTCTTCATATCAAACAAACTGAAAAAGCTGAATTCAAATGCTCAGCTCCCACTACCAAGCAACAATGAATACAGTTTCTTGAAAAAAGTTCAACAAATTGACATTGTTCCGACGCTTTCTGCCCTATTACATCTTCCAATCCCAAGAAATAATTTAGGTATAATGATAGATGATTTTCTTCCATTATGGCCCCAAAATCAACAGTTGAATATAATGTTAGAGAATCTCAAAAATTTTCAGAGGCTGAAGAGTGAAATCAATGGCTTGAATTCTCTCCAAGATATTTATTCTTATTTAAAAGATTCACAGTCGGACCTTACCCAATCCGCCACCAATTATGATACCAATAAAATGTTGACTGGCATTTTTTTTGTTCTCATAGCTTCAATTTCAACTTTCTTGAGCCTTTACTCAGTATTGGGACTCAAAGCTAGTCCTGTGTATGTTTTGAGTATACTCTATGGACTATCCATGTTTGGAAGTAGTTTTGTGGAGGAAGAATTTCAAATCTGGTGGTGGTTTGCAACTCTCACATTGAGTTTGGTGTGCTACCAAGACATATCTAGTTCTCTGCTCGTTCTGTTTCTCATAAGAATCATGAGAGGGTGGAATAATACTGGCCAAAAATTTGTTGGTGATACAGTTTTGAGTCGCTTACAAGGGAATGTTCTTTTCAATTGGGTATTGGTAATCTTGACAATCTTCGCATGTGCTTTCAGCTTAAACAAAGGTGGACTTTCACTTTTTCAGCCCCTAGTGTCTTTCATGGTCTCTTTCATGCTATCGATGCTGACTTTAAGCTTCAAAGCTTTATTCAGTGTAGCAAATGGGGAAGAGCTTCCACGCATTTTGACACATTTTACAGCTTTTACCGTTGCACAGCTAGGTGATGAGACACCTCAGGGATGCCTGATTAGTATCGCCAGATTATTTTATGCAATAATACTTGCTGCTTTCATAATTAGGCTAATATTGAAGTTCAGAGGTTACGATCATTGGTATTTTACAGATATTCATAATTTGATAAGTTTTGTCTTGATTTTCCAGACCTCATTGCAAAATATACCGTTATTACTTGTTTCTTTTGGTATTAAACGTCAGCTGAAAATCATTCAAAATAGTAATAAGGCTGGATCAAACCTGAAGGATATCGAATTTGTCGGAGGATTTTGTCTGATTCTTCAGCAGTTGTCATTTTTCAGTCTTGGACAAAGTAACTCGCTGGCAACTGTCGATCTCTCTAATGCTTACAATGGTATATCTGGATATAACATATTTGCAGTGGGTATTTTGACTTTTGTTTCGAATTTTTCATTGCCTTTGTTTTGGTCTTTTGCATCTTTATCCATACTTTTAGAGAACGATGCTTTCTCCAAAAAAGTAAAGTTTGAATTATTCAAAACCAGGTGGCTCATAAATGTATTTTTTTACACAACTTCCGCTTGTTTTACACTAGGTGCATGTTACACTTTGAGATATCATCTTTTTATTTGGACAGTTTTCAGTCCTAAACTACTCTATACCCTAGCCTGGAACTTTGCAGTTAATATTTTGACTGAACTTATTTGCATACTGATCATTGCCATATTTTAGAGACATTCCACCTTGCCAAGAAAACAATAGATGTAAATATAATAGATGAGTTTTAATAGTTCATGCACACGTTGTAGTGGTAGTACTACAAAAGTTAAGCTTATTTGTAGTAAGCGATCTAAGGTCGATATCATTACTTCCCAACACTATATACAGGTATGATCTTAGTAGAATCACTTCATTTGTGCCATGAAGTTACTATGTTTGATTTTTTGTCTGTTCTTTTGTCTCATCATTTTTCTAGCGTATTTTTCAGGATCTTCTTTTAGTTTTTTCAATTGCTTTTTAGCATCCAGTATATCCCATAGCCATTGAGGGTATTCGTGATCTTCTAAAGCAACAGGCTCGTTACCAGATTTTTTCACTTTAAGGTTGAGCACAGTACCAGCTGGACATGATGATTTGATCTTGAGATTTGAGGCAGACTCTTTAACAGCTTCAGCCTCAGCTCTAAGCAGAATGCCAGTTGAAAATGATCTCTTGGGAATGGAAAACAATAGTCTCTTGAAGGCAAACATAACGATCTTCAGATGCTAATTTGACCGCTCAATAACTGCGCTGATTTATACGGTTACATTTTTTCCAAGTAGACTTTCGATATAATAATTTAAATTTAATAATATAAAATCCGCGAATTCAACCCGGCCCTGGAAACGCGACCGCTGGATCAAGTGGCCTAACCGCAAAAACCAGATCAAAGTCAGAAAAATATAAACAAGACATCAACGGTAGGAATTACACATAGTTTGACCTTTGACGGATATAGAACACCGCTTCAATTGACCACGGCAATGCCACTGACTGACAAACTATCACACTCCGGGATTTTCAAGCGTGTACTCGACAGCACGGTCCCTAGCGACAGATTCCATAATGTTGCTGTAAAGAACGAGAATGAAATATTTTTTGCCCAGGGCTCTACCATCAGGTACATCAATCTCGCAAAGGATTCTTCGTATTACGTCTTGGGCGCTGAGGCCATTAACTTTGAGATACAGGGACTTCAATTGAATAGCTCTGGTACTCTATTGGCTGCATATGGAGAGCAAAACCTTGCTGTTTTGACATTGTCGTTCCATCAAGAACTAGATATCACACAGAGAGAGTATAAAACTAAATCATTCGAAGTTGGTGGAGACATTTACGGCAAAGCTACGAAAATATTGAAAGTCCTATGGAATGGAATTGCAAGACATGATTCGTCATTGGTGGTACTTTCTACAGATGGTGTTATAAGAACTTTCAATATTAGATTTTCAACGGATGAACCAGATGTCATGCATGATCTAAAATCAGCATTTTCGAATAAGATAGGGCTTTCAGACAACACAATTGATAATCCAGTATCGATGTGCTTTGGCTCCAATAATTCCCTCTCTGAATCTTTGACTCTGTACATTTTGAATAAGGATGGTGATATTTTCGCAATTTATCCGTTCATAGCAAAAGAACTATCAGTGTCAAGATCCTTGGTAGAGGATCTATTTAATGAAACACTGCTTTTATCAAATTCACAGAGTGAAAGAGGTGAAAGCTCTATGAATCAACAGCTACGTTTTGTGACGCATCTTTGGAATCAATTACCTACTTCTGCAAAAGAGATCAGAGGAACGAAAGAGCTTTGTGTATTGTCTAGTGACACAAACGATTTTCATATACAGGGACCACTTTCAATCAGCCCATACCCAGATGAATTGTATGATGATTATGGTTCTAATATCATTAGCTTTCAAACAAATGAATCGTATTTGCTTATAATATCATACGAAAAAAATGGATTTGTGGTTGTTTCACCAGATACCTCTCTTTATATGAGAACTACAAATGAAGACGAGGAGGGTGAACAGGATAAAAGCTCTGTGTACCCAACGCTGTCTCTTATCGAGCACATAAAATTCGAACAACAGCTACCTCTAGAATTGGGGTCGCAGCTCGATCAAACCTCGTTCATTGCCAAAATTGGAAATGATGTCATCAAATCAGACTTCTCCCATTGGATCCCAAAATATATGGCTGCTATAGAGAACTCAGACGCTCAGAGCTTCGTACCTGTTTTGAAATCAGGTATCGAGTCCCGGGTGTCCTCTTTGGCGAGACTTCAAGACAATGAAACATTGGAAGCTGTATTCAATTTAAACAATCTTGACCAAGCTCAAACTGTTTTGATAACAAACCAAAGATCCATCATTGTCACAAATGAAACAAAAAGTCGACAAAATCCACCTTCCAAGACATTCGAACAATCGAAAACCGCACAAATTACAAATCCTCCATCGCTTTTATCGATACCATACACAGAAATCGCTAAACTTCTAAATAAATTTCAAACGATCGATCTTTCATCAAAAGGAACTGATGGGACGAATCTTGCACCCGATGATCGATCATTGGGAGAGCTGAACAACATCTCTGGTCAAGTATCAGCTTATGTCGTTGACCTTCACAAACTGGGACTTTCGTTGAGCACAAGACTCATGAATCAGAAAAAGGAGTTCAATCAACAATTGAAAGAAACCTACATTTCAGGTCAAAAGATCAGAACTTCAAATGGAAAGGCTGAGCAAAACAAAGATGCGATTGATAAAATCACCGAAAGACAACAAAGGATTGACGCAAGATTTGAATCACTTCAAGAGAAATTTAAAGGTACTGTTGATCTACCATTGAGCGCGAAAGAGAAAAATTGGTTCAAGGAGGTGAAAAAATTGGCCTTATACTTTAACAAGGGGGTCAAGCAAAATAATGAGCTAAGAGAACAGTTATCATATATCGAAAATACGTTACAATCCTCCAAATCTTCAAAGAAACACCATGACAAAACAACAGACGATGAAAACTGGGACGAGCTAAATGAGATCATTAAAGAAGGTAATAGGCTGCTTGAAAACACTGCCCAACAATTAAAAGAACATACATCTCATTTTGGATCTACTATAAAAGAAACATATTTTTAAGATCATTTAAATTATTATGTCTCTTTTTGTAAAAATTGTAGGTTGTATAGTTTATTCATCCTGTCGTTAAATACTGTAGATCAAAAATCAGTAACTCTGCCATTAAAAGAGTAGTCACCATGTCTCAAAGGGTCTTGTTTTGGTCCTCCTATTTCTCCTGTTTTCGGATTCACTTCCCCTTCAAACTCAGGTATTGTTTTGAAATACTCTGGTGAAAAATTACCAATGTCTGTTTTAGACAAATTTGGAGGATTGGTACTCTGCTCATCTTGCTCTTGAATAGAATTGTTATACTCATCAATAGCTGCTTGCGAATTTGCAACTTTTTGTAATCTTTCAAACTCTTCTTGTTCTTCCGCGTCAAGCTTAGGGGGAGATGGAGCTGTTCCCAAGCCAAGCTTAGAAGACATGGCTCGAGAGCCTGGTTTGATTAATGTTGTTCTTAATCCCAAAAGTCTCAGCATGGTAAATATTTGGTTTGTATTCTGAGCTCAAGCTTGGGGTAAAATTACAAGATTTCACCGCTGTAAATATAATGTTCTTTGATAGTATACAATTTTGCTAAAGGCACGATTATGACAGTAATCACGTGATCAGCTCATCGCTTACCCGTCCCAATAGTAGTCTTCGCACGCGCACGCCCGCGCACTTTTGTCTATAAAAATTTATGGTATTAAGGTATAGCTCATAAAGTGAATATTGGTAGCGCAAGACATACTGTACATTCACCAATAGAGCAGAGAAACTTCACAATGTCCAAGAGCAATGAGGATGTAGTGTCTAAGGTGTTTCCTCATGCTGTCCAAGCCATTAGAGCTTCTTCCGGGATTGCAGCTCATGATATCAAATTTTATCGAAGCTTGAACAGATCAGTTGCAGAATCCAGTCAAAGTTCTTCAAATCGTCTACTCCAGCTTTTAAATATAGTGTCAAGCTCAGTAGATAATCAGACCAATTTGGATTTGACTAGTGACAATATCGAAAGTGGATGGTCTAGAATCAGCAATTTGTTAGATACGGTGCTTGAAAGATCAGATTTTGCATTTGACACGCTTCAACGTGAACCAACACAAAAGGACCAATCACAGAAACTGATTTATTTGGATGATGATAGCGGAGCATCTAAGACAAATCAAATATCAAGAAGACAAGAGAAACCACAAAATTTCTTCAAAACACCTATAGATAACAGCGAACAACACTCATTTAGACCACTGTTACACGCTAAACCGAACGCAATTGTTCCGTTTTCTGAGACATTCAGTTTAACTAACGAAGAGGAGAAGGACCCAGCGCATTACAGACAACCTTATGAAACTGAAATTTTGAACCAAGAGTATAATTCAGAGATATTAAAGAAATCCGACCCAATCCCTCCAAAGGGATGGCAAGATACAGAGCCAATATGGATTGATAATGTGGGAGAGCTGAATAAAATGTACGAGGAACTAAAGGGAGTCAAAGAAATTGCGGTTGATCTTGAACATCATGATTATAGATCTTATTATGGGCTGGTCTGCCTAATGCAAATCAGCACAAGGGAACAAGACTGGCTGATTGATACATTGGCACTACGTGAAGACCTTCAAATATTGAATAATATATTTACTGATCCTTTAGTTACAAAAGTTTTTCATGGGGCATTCATGGATATCATTTGGCTTCAAAGAGATTTGGGATTATACATCGTGAGTCTTTTTGACACCTACCATGCATCCAGACTTTTAGGTTTTCCTAAACATAGTCTGGCATACTTGCTTGAAAGGTTTGCAAATTTCAAAACCTCGAAAAAATATCAGTTGGCTGATTGGAGAACTCGTCCATTGACTTCACCAATGAAATCTTATGCCCGTTCAGACACTCATTTTTTGTTGAATATTTATGACCAACTGAAAAATATGCTCATAGATTCTAACAAGATGACCACTGTGCTTTTTGAATCCAGAAACGTTGCAAGAAGGAGATTTGAATATAGTCCATATAGGCCAACCTCGAATCCAAACGTTGTTTCACCGGTCGAAAAGTCAGAGCCTTGGAAAAATCTACTTTATCAGTACAATCTTCCAGCCTCCAAAGAACAGACTGTTTATGCACTTTATCAATGGAGAGACCACACAGCTAAAACAGATGACGAATCACCAAGATTTGTGATGTCAAACCAATTATTAGTTTCGTTAGCCTCAATTGGCCCAACAGATCCTGCCTCTGTTTTAGCATCAAGCAACATTATTTCAGACCATGTCAGGAAAAATACTAAAGAAATTTCAGAACTTATAAAGATGTCGCTTAAGAAGTCAGAGGAAGAAGATCTGTTTTTGCTCAATAATATAACAGAGGCAGCTGAAGAGTCAGAGATGAAAATAACAAGTGAATTGGTAAAACAATCTGAAAAAGCTTATAAGGATCAAGCACAAATGTTTCAGCTGGCCGAGTTACCAAATTATTCTTTCGGTAAAGCTTCTGATTTTTTTACTAATGCCATCTTGGACTCTAATGAGTTCAACGGTCTGGTTGCAGCAGACGGCAAAAAGTTGAATATTGATACAGTGCTTGATAGAGCTTCTGCAATTCAGCAGATGTTGCCATTTTCACACAGTCCGAGTGACCCAACGTTTGTGGATGAGAGAGATTCCAAAGCTAATCATGTTGATGTGCAAGATACTTCTGCTATTGATGTTGATAAGAACACTTCCCATGTGACAGAAAACGAAGATGAAAGTACAACTATGTTTGATGACAGTAATGAAATTGTGGTATTGAAGAAGAAAAAGCAATCAGCTAAAAACAAATCAACCCAAATCACCAAAGAAAACAAAAGTGAGAGTTTTGATTATAAAACAGCGGACAAGGTAATGAATAATAAAGCTTTTGAGAAAGCTCCAAAGAAGAGAACCTCAAGCACATTTGACCCATATTCTCAGGAGTCAGAAGGCCCTAAACCTGTTAAAAAACTGCCAAAATTACAACTAGGTAAAAATACCTCATTTTTTAGTAAAAAGAAAAAATAAGAGAAGTTGTTAATTTAATAATTAGCTCTATTAGTTTATAACATATATATATATATATATATATATATATATATCTATATATAACACTTAATTAATCGGGATCCTCTTAATTCTAGATGTAATTTTTCAGTTCTCTTAATCTTACGACTGCTTTTTCTAATGTTTCATCATCTTTGCAAATAGCAAAACGCAATAAATTTTCTGCAACATGCTCATGCTCTTTTATGTAAAATTCGGTTGGGGGAATAGCGACGACACCCAGCTCTTGGATCAACCAGTAAGCCGTTTTGAAATCCTTTGCACGGCCTTGTAGCTCTTCTGGATAGCTATAATCTTGTGGAATTTTGACCTTTGAAAAATCCACGAGGAGATAATAAGCACCTTCAGCGATAGTATATGGTAGACCGAGTTCTTCCCATACTTTAGTAAAAATTTCATATTTCTTCAAATATTCTTGACGAGTCTTTTCGAAATAACCATTTTCCAAAGCTTTATTCAAAGAAGTAGCAGTAGCCTCTTGTAGCGGAGCAGGGGTGGAAAAACAGATTCTGGTATGGGCTAACGAAGCATATTTCAACAACTCTGGATGTCCAATGATCCAACCGATTCTCCAACCAGTTGCTGCGAAGGACTTACCACCTGAACCAACAGTTAAAGTCAATCTTCCAATTTCAGGGGATAAAGTAGCGATTCTGCTAAATTCAGGGGTGTAGTATAAGTTTTCATAAACTTCATCAGAAATTATCAAAATGTTGTACTTCACAGCCAAGTTACCGATCTTTGTCAACTCTTCCTTTGTAAAGACTTTACCCACTGGGTTATGAGGTGTGTTTAAGATGATGATTTTGGTTTTCTCTGTGATCGCCTTCTCAAGCTCGTTGAAATCAATTTTCCATTCTTCACCTTTAACATTACGTTGTGAGATTTCTTTTGGAGGGTGAAGTGGGACATAAACAACTTTTCCTCCTGGAATCTCGATATTTGAAATGTATTGATCAAAAAATGGTTCAAAAACAATGACTTCGTCACCTTGCTCGAGAAAACCAGTTAGGATAGTGAGAATAGCCTCGTTTGCCCCAGTTGTGACCAAAACTTCATCTGTTGTCAGTTCTCTACCGTAATGACGAGAATATGTTTTGGCTAAAGCATTCAAAAGGTTTGGTTTACCCTTGGTATGTGCGTACTGATTGTACGCTGGAACTTCCAAAGCATCTTTCGCAGCCTGAATGGCAAACTCGGGCGGGGAGTATGAAAAGAAACCCTGACCGAGATTTATGATCTCTCTAGATGATGAAGCTGACGCTTTGGCAGCTGCTTCATTAATCAAAGACCACACATCCTTGCCTGAAGTGTTGAAGTATGGATTGTGAGTTGGAAACTTGGTACTCATATTTCTGATTGTTAAACGTTTGGAGTAATTGACAGCTGGCCTCAGCATTAAATGGTATCTAGAATTTCAATGAACAGAACTTGATCATAGTACCTCCTTTATATAGACTTGAACTATCGACAATTGAAAAGTGTGGCAATCTGAATTATTTCTCTGATAACACACGTCACGTGATACTGCCACAGTCACCACTTGCAAGTCACAAACACAAGCTTCACCACAAAAACTATTTACACAAAAAGGTTAATTGAGCATATCGATATAACTGAAACCATGGATTTGAAAGACATAAAGCTGCTCCCTGTGCTCACTTTTGTCTCATTAGCAGTTGAACCAGAAATGCCCTCAAATTCACAAGGTGATTGTCATACAAACCGATAAGGAATATCAGCATTGAAGCAGTGAATCCATTCATCACCAAAAATGTTCTGGCCCACTTACTAACAAATCTATGGTGGCGGATCAAATTTCCGATAGCTTCATTGGTCATAGCTCATAGCTATAAGCATACAGCTATTTTTATTCAATCGAGATTTGCTATGCCTATATCATGTCGGATATACTCAAACGATTACGTTTCGAAAAATTGTATTTTGACAGTCCCGTTCAGGCTCTGGTCACAGAAAAAATATTACATCAATTCATAAACGAAAAATACCTTTCTAGCAATACAAAACATAGTATGTTAAGGGTTGGAGTGATCGTGGGATTAGATTAGCTGACTAACGGGGCAAACTCAATTGTTGATGATTAAACAAAGCGAAAGGGCAGAAATTATGGTTGAAATGAATCTCGATTCTCGAGGTGAAGAGAAAGAAGGCGGTAAGTGAGACTTCCAGGAGTGTATTTGGTTTCCATCTAAAGAAGTATCTATTACTATGTTGATAAAGCTAACAAACCAGGAAAAGCGATATCGTTATATTCAAATAGCTGGCTTTTCACACAAAAACCCAGTTTAGATCAATTGAAGCAACCCTTTCATTACTGGCTGGTTGATTTATATTAGGAGTCCCCAATTTTCAGCTATCAATAGAAATTTATTGATATTTTGGATCGATAGTGTTCACGTATCCAGAATAGAATCGAGATCCAGAGTCACATTAATTTTCAATTTTATCGTTAAAGCTCTCTCCACATAGATACCATGGAAATTTGGATCAGCGTGATGAATATCTAAGATCATAGATGAACTGTGTGTGATGGTGATTGATTTAGGAAGAGCAATGTACTAAATTTACTTGAGAAGAACGATGTTTTTTCCCCTTTGCGCAAGACTACTTTATAATTCTTTTTTTTTTGAACTAGCGAAGAATTGTGGAAGAAGAGCAACTCAAATTTGACTCAAAGATCAGCTGGAATATTTAAAGACTGGAGCATTCGCAAGGCACAACTCAAATTAGTATTGGAGGTGTTACCTGGACTCACAGATGGTTTGAGTCTGATGTTTTCCGCCGCAGTGTCTAGAAATGTCTTGCGTCTTCAAACTTCAAAGCTGAAGAAACAGTGGAAGAAATGGAATAGATCGAGGAGCTTTATGCCACGTTCAATTAATTCATTCAATTTCCAGCTTGGGAGAAAGGGGATCAGGTTCGGCTTCAAGCTTAAGCTTCTTTCTGCGCGTCAGTCGTTCGACCTTATGGCTGAACTATCTATTGATTGGAGACTTAAACAGCGCTGCACAATCCCTTGATCCAACGAACCTCGCCTTTAGTAGGAAGAGGTTGACGTTTGTTTGTTTTATTTTTGGCTGAACATCATCAACAAACCACATCCAAGTTGAAAAACCAAAGCATTCATTGAGGTGCTTAAAAGAGTTCTAGGTTTGTGCGTTTACTGACAAGTTTCGAGCCAACTAATATGTTGTCGAACATACTTCATAAAAGAAGATGGGGTTATGATATCCTTCTATACGATGCTAGCTTCAATCAGTCAGCTCAAAAGATCAAGTACAAACTTTAAAGTAACCTCCTACGTTACTTAAATTAGTAGACAAAATTTTCATCATACTCTTTCACATGACCACTCTGATCTTTTATAAATTACACTTGTATGTATTCCATCTAAACCACTCCTACACACATCGCATAGAAATAAAGACCACTTAACACTGACGAATAAAAGACTACCTTGAGAATAAATAAGTTTGGTGGTTACATTACCAAATTAAAATGGCTTGAATCGGTGTCTAGCAAAGTCTACAAAGATTGGTGGTTGCCCCGGTTACCAAATGGCTTGAATCGGTGTCTAGCAAAGTCTACAAAGATTGGTGGTTGCCCCGGTTACCACATGCATGTTGTTGTTTACAAAATTATAGTAAACAACCCGTTGCCATGGCAACCACCAAAATTTTGGGTCAATAGTGAGCATCTTAAAATGGCTTGAATCGGCGTCTAACAAAGTCTACAAAGATTGGTGGTTGCCCCGGTTACCACATGCATGTTGTTGTTTACAAAATTATAGTAAACAACCCGTTGCCATGGCAACCACCCAAAATTCTTGGTCAATAGTTACCATCTTAAAATGGCTTGAATCGGCGTCTAGCAAAGTCTACAAAGATTGGTGGTTGCCCCGGTTACCACATGCATGTTGTTGTTTACAAAATTATAGTAAACAACCCGTTGCCATGGCAACCACCCAAAAATTGGGGTCAATAGTGAGCATCTTAAAATGGCTTGAATCGGCGTCTAGCAAAGTCTACAAAGTTTGGTGGTTGCTATGGTTACGACCTGCATGTTGTTGTTTACTTCTTGTATGTAAACAACCCGTTGCCATGGCAACCACCCAAAAATTGGGGTCAATAGTGAGCATCTTAAAATGGCTTGAATCGGCGTCTAGCAAAGTCTACAAAGTTTGGTGGTTGCTATGGTTACGACCTGCATGTTGTTGTTTACTTCTTGTATGTAAACAACCCGTTGCCATGGCAACCACCCAAAAATTGGGGTCAATAGTGAGCATCTTAAAATGGCTTGAATCGGCGTCTA
>JAKTWT010000049.1:0-152615 GCA_030582155.1 Hansenula lynferdii | reverse complement strand
CAAAGTCTACAAAGATTGGTGGTTGCCCCGGTTACCACATGCATGTTGTTGTTTACAAAATTATAGTAAACAACCCGTTGCCATGGCAACCACCCAAAATTCTTGGTCAATAGTTACCATCTTAAAATGGCTTGAATCGGCGTCTAGCAAAGTCTACAAAGATTGGTGGTTGCCCCGGTTACCACATGCATGTTGTTGTTTACAAAATTATAGTAAACAACCCGTTGCCATGGCAACCACCCAAAAATTGGGGTCAATAGTGAGCATCTTAAAATGGCTTGAATCGGCGTCTAGCAAAGTCTACAAAGTTTGGTGGTTGCTATGGTTACGACCTGCATGTTGTTGTTTCCCATGGCAACTGTTTGTTTATAAAATTCGGTTGTTTATTTCGATAAAGACTTATGATCTGCTTTCGTTTCATATCGTTTCGAGACCACGCTAGGAGACAAGTTACGGAGTAAAATGTGAGAGAGGAATGGTACTGTGTATGATTCTATTGATTGTGTGCTTTTTTGCGTTTCAACACTCATCAGTCGGTCCTATTTTGGGAAATTGTGTATACTTTGATTGTTTGTCCCAACCAGAGTGGTGTCTTAACCATTTTAAAGTGTCAAAACCGGGTACCGGGTGTGGGGTGTGGATTATCAGCTTGTTAACTTCCTGTTCAAGTAATATGATGTGAATATTGAAACTTGCAACATTGAAAAAGTTATACAAATTGAATAGTTTATATCCAATAGTAAGTTGATGGGCATTTCGGTTGTTAACGGAAGTTAAGAAATCTCGAGTTTTAGGGGAGCGCGAATTCAGTCTTCAGTCTACAAATTGTCACTAGTATTTCCTATTATTACTTATTAACGTAGTTATCTTTGTGCGCTCTAAGACTGGTTATTGAGACAACTGTCAAATGTCAAATGTGTAAATGCTTCAACTCTAGAAGAAAAGTGATTAGTGATCTCTGTGATCGTTTGGGTCGATTTTGAAGATTTTGTCTGGATTAAGTAATCTCAATGGGTCTAGTGCTAGTTTAAGATGTCTCATTGTATCAACAGCATCTTCTCCAACTTCTTGAAGTAAGTATTCCCTTTTTCCTACACCAACACCATGCTCACCAGTGCATGTACCATCATTTTTCAAGGCTCGATCAACCATTCTTGACACAAGCTGTTGAGCTTTCAAACTATCTTCTTCCTTGTATAATACCAGAGCGTGGAAATTACCATCTCCTACATGGCCAATGGTGGTAGAATTGAACCCGCTTTTCACAATATCATCTTGGGTCTCAGTAATAACAGTAGAAAGTCTTGATATTGGAACAGCGACATCAGTGATGTAAACTTTGATATTTGGGTCAATATGGGATTTACCCCAGTCGATAGTCGACCATAAAGCAAATCTTCTTGCTGACCATAGTTCAGCCTTTTCCTCTTCATTACTAGCGAACTGGAACTTCGTACTGTTGTTTTCTGACGTTATATTCTTGATAGTACCTACCAGCTCTTTGATTATGTTGGTCGAGCCCCCTACTTTGATCAGAAGCGTTGGTTTTTCTAACCAAGTTTTAGAGGTTGAACCCACGTCATTTATGCATTTCATCATATTCGAGTCTAAAAACTCCACCGCGTTGACCTGAATACCTTTTCGAACGATTGAAGAAACGGCTTTGGTCGCATCTGCAATGGTGTCGAAATTGATAACTGCCACTGTTTCGTCTTCAGGCTTGACATGTAATTTTAGAGTAGCTTCAGTAACAATACCCAATGTACCTTCACTACCGACAAACAATCCAGTCAAATTGTAGCCTGCGCTAGATTTTCTCGGCCTTTTCTTCGTTTTAACAATGGTTCCGTCCGCTAGAACAATTGTCAATCCTAGAACGTTATCCTTCATAGTCCCATACCTGGCGGCGTTTGTGCCAGAACATGAGGTAGCTACCATGCCTCCAATTTGAGCACCAGGTCCCGGATCAGGCCCAAACATCAATCCGTATGGTGACAAGAACTCATTTAAATCTTGCCATGGAACTGAGGGCTGAACCACAACATCCAGATCTTCCTCATTCAACTGGACTATTTTATCAAGTCTGTTTAAATCGAGAGTAATCCCACTTCTCGATGATATGAACTGACCTTCAAGTGATGTTCCCCCAGAAAATGGAACGATAGGCACCTTGTATTTGTGTGCGATTTTTAGAACACCAGAGACTTGTTCAGTATCTTTTGGGTAAACGATAAGTATTGGACGCTGGCCTGGTAATGGGTGATGCGTTTGATAGTATGAATCTGAATGATTATCAATCTCACTTTCAGTAAATGTCACATTTTCAGTACCGAGGTAAGCTTCTATTTCTTTAGAAGCTTTTTTGAAGTCTTCAGGTGTTCCATACTCAACAGCTTTTAACGATTCAAATCTTGTGATCGAAGCGTTGCTTGGTATTTTTTTGAAGCCTATTGATTGAAAAGCGTAAGTACTTAAAGCACCACCAGCAAATACCGCAGCAGCACCAAATAATAGCTTTGAAGCTCCAGGGAATTGAGCTGAGTTGGAATTTCTAGATTTTCGGCCTTCTGTGCTGTACGTGGCAATCCTATAGGAACCCTTGGAAAAGTTGACTAAACGAGTCAACTCAAACTTCCTGATGGAAGTTCTCAGTCGATACATTGTGAATGCTTGATGTTGGTTGTTGAATCAAAGGATTTTTAAAAAACTTTGCCAGCATTTTACTTATATACCCAAGTTATCAAGTCGAATCTGATATCAACTCTAGAGAGAAGCCACGGTTCTTGAAGCCACAGTCAATTTCTAAATCGGATGAACAAAAATATACCTTATAAGAGAGAGTCTATGCTGCAAACTTCAAGGTTACAACACCGTAAATATCACCTTTGAGTTGAAAAGCATTTTCCAGGCAGTCAGTGAAGTAAAGTCTGAATGTTTTTGTGTCTTGTTCTCAACTGTACGAGCTCTGATTTTCCTTGGGGTTTGTGGTTTTGTGCACCACAAAAGCTAGCTTGTAGAAGCCCTGGAGGAAATGATTACCTAATCATCCCGAGCGTAAAATAAAATATCAAAATATTCTTCATCACTCACGAAGAAAATTATCAAACGGTCAAAAAATCATTGAAAATGTGTTCTAGAAAATCATCAGATAAATCTGTTGAGGATCTTATATTCGAATTGGAGGCGGCGTCGGAGCTGAAGAGAAGAGGAAAGGCAACGAAGAGAACATACAAAGTACAAGATAGTGACAAAGAGCTCATCAGTTGGAAATTCAACGAATGGGACTATGCAAAGGACAAGATAAAACTTCCTTGCAATGCTAGAGGACTTTTCACTATATCTGATGAGCCGAGGATCGCAGTGAGGGGCTACGATAAGTTCTTCAACATCAATGAAGTTCCTTCTACAAGATGGGAATGGCTGGAAGCTAACACCAAGGGCCCATATCATGTTACAGCTAAAGAAAATGGATGTATCATTCTTATTTCAGGATTACAAGATGGCACTATAGTGGTTTGCAGTAAACATTCCACTGGGTCTCGTGACGATGTGGACAAGAATCATGCAGCAGCTGGTCAAAAGTTTCTTGAAAGACAATTGAAGACTCTAAATCTTACAACGCGAGATCTAGCTTCGAGGTTATTCGAGCTAAATTCAACCGCGGTAGCTGAGTTTTGCGACGATAATTTTGAAGAGCACATCATACAATACAAAGGTGATGAGGCTGGTTTATATCTGCATGGGCTCAATTTGAATAAGCCTACATTTGAGACATTTCCTATTCAACAAGTTCATGAATTTGCAGATATCTGGGGGTTCAAGAAAGTTAATGATTTCACCAGTGTTAATATTGCGGAGCTGAAAAACACACTTGATAAGTACTCGAAAAGCGGAAGTTATAATGATAAGGAAATTGAAGGTTTTGTGGTAAGGTGCAAAAGAATTGAAGGTGATCATGAGCTGGACTATTTCTTCAAATTTAAGTTCGAGGAGCCATATCTGATGTACAGACAATGGAGAGAGGTTACAAAAGAGTACATCGAAAAGAGAGATAGACTGGCCATAAAATTCACCAAGCATAGATTTATCACTAACAAGTATTTGGATTTTGTTATACCGTTGTTAGAGAGCAATCAGCAATTGGCTTCTGAGTATATTTCCGGGTTTGGCATCATTACTCTCAGAAATCAATTTTTGAAAAATTATGGGAAATCAGGTACTGAAATTTTGAATCAAGAACTTTTAGAGGAGTTGGAAGTCATGAACTCGCTAAACTCTTTGAAGATTGATGAAAATACGAAATTTGTCCTAATACCTGTAGCTACAATTGGCTGTGGCAAGACAACAACATCTAACACACTGGTAAATGTCTATAAGGAGGAATGGTCCATGATATCAAATGACGATCTACCTAATGGTAAGAATGCAAAACATCTATTCGTTAAAAAAGCGTTGAGTGAGCTTGCTGAAAAGAAAGTTGTAATTCTTGATAGAAACAATCATCAGTTTAGAGAAAGGCAACAGATATTTGATGACTTCTCTGAATTTCGTGATGATTATATTCCTCACGATACTAATGTTCAGTTCATATGCCTTAACTTCGTACCAGAAATCGCGGATACTGAGGATATTTGGAATACAACAGTCAAGCGTGTGTTTTCCCGAGGTGATAATCATCAATCTATCAAAGCTAACACTGAGTCGGCCAAAGTGAAAGGAATTATGTCTGGGTTTGTCAAAAGATTCCAGCCAGTCGTTCAGGAAAAGGAACCTGATTCGAAATTTGATTTAGTAATTGATTTGGATTCTAGCGGAGAAGAATCCTCATATCAAAATGCTTTCATAATAATCAATGAGTTGAAGCAGCATTATTCTGTGTTGTTCTCGAAATCACCATCGGATGAAACAATCAGAAATGCGTTTTCTTCAGCATTAAAATATAAACCAGCTTATCACAAAATCATTGGTAAAGGTAATAACAACAATAATAAGATAAAGCAAAATAGAACACTTGATAACCAGAAAAGTGAGGGTGTAAAAAAAGCCAAAACCAAATCGCCTGTTTATTTTAGTATTCAGATACCACAGTCCCAAAAGATTGTAAGTGCTGTGAAAACTTTGATCTGTGATAAGCAGTCGTTGGTCAATGTTGAAAGTACTGATTTAATAGAGGTTTTTGGAAGAAGACTCATGGGTGAGTTTCATGTCACACTTTCTCACGTGAATCAATGGAAAAGAGGTAACGAATATGAAAAATTTGTCTGGTCAAAATACATGAATATTTTCGAAAACAGGAAGCTTAAAGATGGAAATCTCTTAGATTTTAGCGCTGATATCACACTGAAAAAATTGATCTGGAACAATAAGATTGCCACTGTTCTAATTGATCTCACTAAAATATACCAAAACGGCTCGAATGATGAACTTAGTGTTAAATCTTCTAATCAATTTCCCCATATTACATTTGCCCTGCTATCAAATGATGTCAAGCCTTTCTATTCAAATTTACTAGCTCTTGAAGCCAACAACTACGCTACTGAAGGATCTTTCGAAAACAATTTGAATATTCTACATTTCGATGATAAATCAACTCTCGAAGGTCTTCCATTAAGAGTCAATTTTTCCTAGAAAACTTCACCTGGTTACCATAGATTATGTATGTGTGTATAGATGAAAAGTACATTTAAATCAATAAAAAAAAAGTCGTTCATTATATCATCAATATATGTTCTATTTGGAAAAGTCACCTTTATTTACAACAAACACCTCAAGTGCAGCAATGGCAGCATATAATCTATTTTCAGCTTCTTCAAATACTAAAGAATTATCAGAGTAGAAAACCTCATCTGTAACTTCTTCCTTGTGACGAGGTAAACAGTGCATGAATTTCCAGTTTTTACTGGCAACATCTGTGTGCTCCTTCGACACTTGGAAGCCTTCGAATTGTTTGAGTTTTTTAGCAGTCTCGGCCTCTTGTCCCATTGAAACGAATGTATCTGTGACCAATACGTTGGCATCAGTTGCAGCTTCTTTTGAATCATGAGTTAATTGAAAAGTAGCACCAGTTTCTTTGCTAATTTCTTCAGCCACTTTGACAATTTTATTATCCATTTCAATCCCCTGTGGTGTAGCGATCGAGACATTAATACCTTGCTTTAAAGATGCAATTGCTAAATCGTTGATAACGTTATTTGCATCACCGATCCATGCCAGTTTAAGTCCTTTAGTTTCTTTGAAAGCTTCCTTGATGGTTAAAACATCAGCGATTGCTTGTAAAGGATGATACATGTCACATAGAGAATTCAAAATAGGAACGGAAGAATGCTGAGCTAATTGTTGGATTTCAGAATGAGAGTTAACTCTTGCAAATATGGCGGAAACCATTGATGATAAGACCTTGGTGGTGTCGTAAAAAGACTCATTAACACCTAATTGAATATCATCTTTGCCTAAAAACATAGGTTGTGCACCATAAAAGGCAGCTGCACCTTCCGAAGAAATTCTTGTTCTGGTTGATCTTTTGGAGAACACTAAAGCAACAGTTTTACCCAATAATTTCTTATGATTAGAAGCAAAATCTTCTGAAGTACCTGATTTGTAGACCTTTTTGAAAGTTTGAGCTTTTTTGATCAATACATCAAACTCTTTGGTGGTAAGATCGCTTATTGAAATTAAATGACGCATTGTTCCTCTGGCTAGCATAGTGGAAATGAGTTGACAAGTTCTGAAAAAATCAGGAAGAAAGTTTACTTAATTTATACCTATCCACAAAGCCCAGTTAGTTCAGTGCTGATATCCGCATGGATGATTCATTGATTTTGTCAACGCCCTTGCAGAAAAAACAAAAAAAAAACGCCAATATGACTAACGACCGCGAAACCTTCTTCGGATCTATTAGCCTAAACTACATTATGATGAGCTAGGGTAATAGATTCGGTGCCTGTCTGGCTGATCAGAACTATATATTATTAGGTATCAAGTTTCAACTCAATTGATTTTATTCGAAATATGTATAAGTCTTCCATTAATTTCATCTAGTTTTGTTTCCAGTTGTTTTTGCGAGGTTTTATTGTTTTCAATTTGAACAGCCAACTGTGCTTTTCGAGCTTTTAATTGCTGGATAGTCTCTTCTATCCTGGAAGCCTCGTCTCTTAAAGAAACATTTTCAATAAGATTTAGCTTCGGGATTGTAATATGTTTTTTGCGATTCTCATTCATTATAATACCACTGTTAACTTTTGTAGCTTCCCAATTTTCTGTGTCAATTTCTGGGTCGCTTAAATATTCCCTATAAAACAATGTTAGATTCTCACTCTCAATGGTAGTAAGTATGTGTTAATGTAATATACTCACACATCATTAAATGCCGCTTCCATTTCACTTCTTTGTATGCTTTTCTGTATCTCTGATTGTGTTTCTGTAACTGGAAATCTCTCATCCTCCAGCTCTATTGTTTCTTTAAACCCTAAAATTTCTCCAGACTCACCTTCATCTGAGCTTCCAAGCTTTATAAAATCATCCTTGAATGGTTTTTTATCTTCTTTGTTTCTTTCTTTGATCACATCACTATGTTGGCTTGATGTTGTGGGTATGGGTACTAAATGTTCAATTATCTTCAAATCTTGGGGATCTTCGTCTCTTTGTATTTTCTCATACGATTTTCTATCCAGCTTTCCATTTTCCTCCTTAAACTCTTCAAATTCGGTAAATTTGGGTAGTTTCAATGGTCCTTTAGTCTTTTCTTTCTTTTTAATCGGTATTAGAATTTCATTGTCCTCTAGACCATTTTCATCCTAATGTATGTTGTTAGTTAAAGAGAACAACAAAACTGTTCTGGGGCTTTTAAAACTTACATTCAATTTATTCATGTTCATCTTGACTTTTGGCTTAAGTTTAACAATTTTTGGGGCTTCGCTTTGGGTTAATTATATTGGTCTTTGTATTAACTTGAGACTTTAAAACTCACTTTTCGAGCGAGCTGGTGGAGATTTATGGCTCGAATCGTCACCACTGCTGTCATCCTTAATTACTTGCACCTTGGGTCTTCTAAAAGACATGTTTCACGAATCTTCCTGGCTCCTCTGATAATCATTCTTTTCTTTACTCGTGTTCACCTAGTTTGGATGTTTTATTGTGTGCAAAGCGATGAGCTATAACATCCAAACACCACATGTTGATACCAAAAAAAAATATACTTACGTATTGAAAAAAAAAACCAGACACATACGACACAAAAAGCAGATTTAGAAAGTTTGCTGTTGTTTCCTCAGACGACTAGATCTAAGCAATATAACAACACAATGTCTAATGAAGAGGCCGCCAAAAAGCTTCATGAGTTCATGATAGCAGAGCCTGAAAATACCCTATTTACGGAACCAGAACTGAGGAAGCTGGCGGATGTTGAAACAGCTGCTGATTTGATGGTCATTGTACAAGTTCTATTAAACCAGAGTCTTGTCAAGCTAGTGAAGCAAAATGGTGACTTAAGATTTCAGGCTGTGGAGACTCAAGAGGCCGCTAAGAGAGCCAATATGTCATCGGATGAATCGATCATATATTCATATATCGAAGCATCTGGAAGAGAGGGTATATGGACTAAAACCATTAAAGCCCGTTCAAATTTACATCAGCATGTGGTTTTGAGATGTCTGAAATCACTTGAAACCCAAAGATTTATCAAAAGTGTCAAATCAGTCAAATTTCCAACAAGAAAAATCTATATGTTGTATCACTTGACTCCATCTATTGAAGTAACAGGTGGGCCATGGTTCACAGATGGTGAACTAGACTCTGAATTTGTTGATAGCTTACTTACAATCATATGGAGATTTGTTACTAGTAAAACTTTTCCAAATATTTTCAGTAATGATTACAATTTGAAACAGAATCAATTATATGCAGCCAACTACAGGAATTACTCAACAGTTGATGAAATTTTAGCATTCATTACAAAATCTCAAATTACATCGGAGGAATTAATAGAAAATGACATCAGATCGCTGTGTCAGGTTTTGGTCTATGATGATAAATTGGAAAAAATCAATTTGGATTGTTATAAATCTACTTATCAAAGTGTTGTTGATCTGAAGGAAGAAAAGTTAGACGACGGCTACTCATTATTTGACTATGCAAGTTTTGTGGCGCCATCTCAAGAAGAAGATACCGAAAATGTATATTTTGATGAATATATTTTATGAATGAACGTCTAAATTGAAAATTTATGATTAAAAAAAAGCTCGTGTATTCAAATGTCATATAAACTGACTAACATATATATACCTTCGATTATAATTTTAATTCATATTGACCTTCATATCTCTTTTCAGCAACTTCCCAATTCAAAACATTAAAAATCTCTTTGGCGTATTCAGCTTTATTGTTATAATATTGAATATAATAAGCATGTTCCCAGAAATCAACACCGATTAAAGGGGTGTACTTTGATGGGACAGGGTCTTGATTTGGGGAAGAAAATAACTCTAAATTATTTGAGGTGTTGTTTTTCACTAACCAACCCCAACCAGATCCTTGAATACCCAAGAGTAAAGCAATAAAACTATCTTCAAAATTTTTGAAAGAACCATATTGTTCATCAATTTTTTTTTTCAAATTAGCACCACCTTTAACACCAGATGAATTTGCTGGTGCCAGATTCTCCCAGAATAATGAATGATTGATATGACCACCACCGTTAAATCTAATAGCTTGTTGAAGATCAATCTGAGATTGGACATCATTTTTTTCAATAGCTGTAGAGACTTTGGAATATGCTGCATTTAAATTATTAACATAGGTTTGATGATGTTTCGTGTGGTGAATTTCCATGATTTTAGTGGCAATATGAGGTTCTAAGGCATCATAACCGTATGGTAGCTTTGGGACTGTGAATGAAGACATTATGTGTGGTTTACTGACTTGCAATTGTAAGATAACTCAATATCAAACATCAAGGAAAATTTACCCCTTATATAATTTTTGCTTCCCGCTTTACAAGTCACTTACTGATTGGATATATTCAATGTTCCACAGTTTATGCAATTGCTTATATCTTGGTTATCAGCCCGCTTGGAAATTTAGATAGCTTTACCAGTTCTTCAAGTTTCAACGCAACAACCATCGAGCCCCAACAACACCATAAAAAGCTGGATTTTTTGAAACTTATTCTATTCCCATTCACCACATAGAAGTCATGACACTTTGATTGTCTCCTTTTTCTCGGCTAGGAAATGACAAATTCGAGTTTCGTTAAATTTGCTCAATTGACGGTATAACTAGAAAGGTGGTAGGCCAAATTCCGTTTGTGCAGCGTTCCACAACGTTCATTATTTACTGTTGAACAATTACAGCGGACTTGCGCCTAAATTGTGTCTAGACTGGACTCCTTATATGGCATCATGTTCATGTGACAGGATACTGGTTTGTGAAAAGATTACATTTTTGTGTACGAGTATCTACCAGGATTATTTCATGTACCATGTTCGCGGGTATATCAGGATTCAGGTTTATCAACTCTACAAATTTACCAAAATATGACTGTATTTTACCCTTGTAGACGATCCTACTCATTCCCACCTAATCTCTTTATAAATGAACTTTTGAGCGCCAAAATCATCGTACCCATCAATTATTCTATCATCAGTTATCTTGAATTTGTTTTCACCCAATAGCTTCCAAAGATTGGCTCTTTCATCTTCAAATGATTTTCTGATGGGTATTTGAAGTAATATTCTTGAATCTGGAGAGTGTGCTAAGAATTTCTTCATAACATTCACCACATACCCAGGATGATCAGATGAATATATTGGATCGGCTATGACAATTGTGTTGAATTTCACATCTCCTCTATTGTTTAAAAAGCTTGAAGGATCAATCCAATCTAAAACTTCACATTGAGCTTTACACTTGTTCAAATCAATATTTTTCTGTAAGTTCGGTACAATCTCTGGTAGATCAGTTAATATGACTTCATATCCTAAAAGATCAATTGTAATACCACAGAGACCCGTACCTGAACCCAACTCCAATATAGGTTCTAACAAAAGATTTTGATGATTTTCCACAATGACTTCGCTTAATATTAATGAAGACCCCCAGGTTTTCAGTCCGAGATTATCGGATGTTAAAGCAGGTTCGTAAAGACTGATTGGAGTTTCGTAATTCTTCAACAATATTTTTCTTTGAAAGTTAGGTCTAGCGGTTCTACCACAGTTTTCAGATATTCTGAGACTAGCCAAGGTTAAAACTGTTTCATTTTCTGCAAATCTAGATGATAAAACTTTGTTCAAATATTGGAAAAAATTAGAAGAGAATTGAATATGACAAAGAGTTTTCGCAAGTTTCACATATCCATTTGCTTTCAGCCAGTTTTCTGTATCCTCCAGATCTTTCTTAGTGATCTCTTTGAATTCTAATATTTCATCGACATTTCTACTATTATCTTTGTAAACACCTTTCAATCCAAAGTTTGTTTCTTCTTCTGGTTTCAGTAGTTTCAAAATCGTGATCAAGACTTCAGTCGGAAGTTTTTTACTCAAATGTGGAAGGTCCAAGACATGAATGACAGCTTCTTCTTCTTCTTCTTCTTCTTCTTCTTTTTCTAATTCTTCTATTTCTTCTTTTTCTACAGCTATCTCTACTTTCTGCTTTTTGCTTGTAACGTCCTCTTTGATAATAACATTAACGGCCTCTACTTTCAAAATCGGTGTCATATGAACATCATTGTTTTTGATCTCCTCTGCTGTGAAAAATGATAAAGGATCGAATATTTGCCTCATTGAACAGACGGAAATAAATTTAATGTGAATGTTGTTACTACTGATCTTTAATACAAATGAGGTCAACTGATTAATCGATTAGTTAAATATTGTTTTCGACCAGCACTTTTCTTTTTTCAAAAATTTCTCAGATCTCCAGTTTAAAGACAAACGCGCATAAACAGTTACAAATCTACGAGATCGACCAACTCATCAAGTTTAGATACTGGATACTAAAATCTCGTTTGGAGTTTGAAGCTTAAAGTATATATCTTATGAGGCCACTACATGTGTCTAGCTATGCTTTATTCGTGTATGGGAGTCTGCAGGAAAAAAACATCCTAAAGCAGGTTCCAATGAGATAAATCTGAAGCACAATAAGATCTCGAATTCTTGATCACGACTACAACTAAGTCATTTTCATGAAATGAGGTGAAGTTTTTTGTGATAAAACGTAGCTTATAATCATGGATTCAAGGGCTGGTATTCCTATAAATAAAGGAATTTTCACCGTGGACTGGAATTTGAAAGTGTTGGAATAAAAGAATTAAACAAGAATGAAATACCTACTCGCTTTACTCACCATTTTCACAACTTCAGTATTGGCAAACAATGTTGAATATGCCACTATTCTACTGAACGATTTGGAAATTCACAAAAGAGATTATGCGAAGCTGTTAATGAGTGGCTCAGTGGAATTCCCATCTGAATTCATCCAATATTATAGACAAGTCATGACATATACAGATGATTCCTACACTTCAGTTTTAACGGATTTCCCAGCCACAAAAGTTCAATCTGTTGTTACACAATTCCCATGGTACTCATCAAGATTACAAACAAGACTTGAAGCAGCCATTACAGCTACTATTCCTTCTTCAAATCAAACTTCAAGTACTTCTTCGATTGGAAATCCAGTTATTTCTTCAGGTTATTTCAACCACACAAACGTCACTAAGTCAACTTCAGTTTCATCATCGTTATATTTAATCACATCGAGAGAAAAGCCTACACATTCATCATTTGATCATTCATCTTCATCTTCATTGCCTTCTAATCTATCAAACAGTACCAGTGTTTTCACTGACGGTGCTGCTCATTTTAATCAATTTTTACCATTAATATTTGCACCAGCCATACTAGCTTTATTACTATAATTATTTTTTACAGACCTCTCCAGACACATTTTTCTAATGTATCACCTTTTTTCTTTTTGCAGAATCCATAATCAATCAATTCACCACATTTTTGTAGAAAAAACACCAATGTTAATTTATCCCATTTTTCATCATTGGATATATCGACATCGTTGAAGAACTTATAGATGAATTTAAATCTTTGTTCATCGTTCAAATAATGCTCCATGATTTGATCTTTACTATCCAAAATCTCATTAAGATCATTCAAAATATCATTTTTCCTTAATGAATTTTTGAAAACTTCATAAAAATCATAAATGTTTAAACTTAAATTTGTTTCACGATAAATTTGAAATAATTCAGCACTTATTGGGTTGATTTTGGAGTTTAATCTTTCTATTGGTGAATCATTAATTTGTCTAGTATTCATATAAAGTTCCGGGTTAGTTAATGAATCTTCTATGATTGGTCTAACTTGGGGAGTCAAGGCAGATTTCAACACTTCATGATCATTAATGTGGAAACATTCGTTAAAAATGAGTTCAAATGGGTTTTTAAATGATATTTTAAGGAAATTTTCTAATAGTGAATATAAGAGTTCCAAATTTTTCCTAAATTCAATTTTGTACTGAATCTTTGAATATTCTGGATCATTTAATGAGTCCTTTAATTTTTCAAAATTAATATGAGCTTTTATTTTGGAGTTCAAAGATTGTACTAAATCATCATCTTTAGCTCTAAGTTCGATTTTCTTCAAAAATTCACAAGCTGATTCATGTTCCAATTTTTTCACAAAGATTAAGATTTCATTGATGAACTGATTCTTGACTAATTCCTCTTTATTTGTCATTTTGGAGTAAATTCCCAAATATCCATTTACTGTAATTGCTAAGGGTGCCAGCAATTCTGTTATGAATTTGAATACTGATCTAAAATTTTTCAAATTTTCTGTATAATCATTTGTAGATTTTAGTAACAGTTGCTGAAGTTTCTCGTTATTCTCCAAGAGTTCCAGCATATCAGACGGATCGACATTAGATGCTGATGCAGCAGTGCTGATATGACGCTCAAAAGAAGGCATCATTCTTAATGCTTGAAAATATGCAGGACTCAAATTCAAAGCTTTTTCAGTTTGATACATTTGTAAAATGACACAGAATGGATTCACAAAGAAAAATGACATTTTCATAAATTTCAAGTTTCTAAGGAAGTCATTGATATCTTTGATGGATGTTTCAAATTTCTTCAAGAGAAACTGAATTGACTCGTTACCAAACAGAAAATCTTCTCTCATTATTACTTCGGAAACAATCGTATTCAGTAGGTCATTGGTTTGTTCAATTTTGAATTTATGGAAATTCAATGCATAACCCAAATCATTATCCAATTTTTTAGCAAATTCAGTGGCACTTGTACCTATATTGAAGACAAGTTTGAATGGGATTTTATCGGTATACTTATTCACCAACCGTATCAATTGATTTAACAATCCTAAATTGAAAGAATCTGTATCTTCAAAGATCAAAACAATCCTTATATTTGTATTTTTCAAACTTTCTTTGTTTTTCGAAAAAGATTGTTCACACCATTCTTCCACTGCATCTAGATCAAATGCTAGTCTTCTCTGTTGTATATCTTCGAGATTTTCATCGTCATCACTATCTTCAACATCACTATCATTCTGTAAATTCCCATCACTTGTAGCAAAATTGTCCGTCAGTATAGATCCCACGATTTTCTTCAATGAAACTTTCATAGTGTGAGATTCTCTAGCGCTCAATCTTATCACCTTGTTGTTGTTATTTTTAGAGAGATGGTCAGCCAATTGTGATGTGAAGTATGAAGATCCTGTGGAGCTTGAGGATGATAAGAGTAGGGCACAGTCTGTGTGATGGGAAACTATGGGGCTTTGAATGGCGTTTGAAACGTTTGTCAGTATTTGAGTGTTTGTTTCTTTTGATATGGTTTTTGTGATTTGATCTTGCCTTTGAATGGATTCGTTGAACAGATGATATCTCATTTGAACATTCTCAATTGGCTCTTGACCTTGCAGTAGTTTCAAGAAAGGTATTTTGGGTTCGTTTAAAGTGAACCCTTCTTGTGCCACTACAGAATCATCTAGTTTCCGCTTTTTATGTGATTTTCTTTTCAACAGATATACTGTCTTGAAGAGTTAGTATATAAGCTCTTTTACCCCCGTTTGAACACTCACTTTTTGCGACTCGTTGAACTCCTCGACGTTCATTTTCGTCTTTGCCTCGGCAGTTTCTCTATCAGTTGATCCAAAGAGTCGTTGTCTGTTTGTTCAAGCTCTTTTATGGCCCTTTTTTCATTTTCCCGTTGTTTTCGTTTTGAGATATCGGAAATGTGCCTCGGTAAGGTATCAAAATTTCTTAGTGGGAAATAAATACCAACAAAAGCCTAAAAACTTGTGCTTTTAACTTGGACCCTGAAAAGATACTCAAAATGACTGCTCTCCCATTGCCAAACAGCGAGAATCTGCACAGCTTGGAGGACGTCTACCCACTCTTGCCGCTATCTTTTGAAAAACACGATAACTCAGTGCCATTGCCTGGTTCCCAAACTGAAGGCTATTCACCAGTCTTCAGAAATGCCTATGTGGAAAACGGCGAGCTAGTTGGTTACCTGCACCCAAAGTACCAGACTTTCTACCACCTTTTCCAAGAGAGCTTGAGAATCCACAAAGATAACAAGTCGCTTGGATACAGATTGAAAGATGCAAAGACCGGCAAATTCGATGATTTCTTCACTTTTGAAACATATGAAGAACTTGGACAGAAAAGAGACTATGCTGGTTCTGCTTTCTTGAAACTGGTTGAAGAATTCGCACCTGAGGCTGACCTAGAGAACTTCATCTTGACTTTATTCTCAGCTAATAAACCTGAATGGATTGTAAGTGATTTAGCTTCCCATGCTTACTCTATCCCAAATACTCCACTCTATGACACATTGGGGCCTACTGCTACTGATTATATCCTAAAGCTAACAGAATCTCCAATAATTGTGTTATCCAAGAATAAGGTTGAGAAAATTTTGAATGTGGAATCCAAGTTCTTAAAGATTTTAATCACCATTGAAGAATTAAATCGTGAAGATCCAGATGATTTAGCACTCATTGAAAAAGCCGAAACACAAGGTTACAAGATTTTAGATTTCCAAACTGTTTTGCAAATCGGTAAGTCAAACCCAAGACCTCATAGAATTCCAAATCCTGACACTTTGTACACAATTTCATTCACTTCAGGTACTACAGGTACTCCAAAAGGTGTTGAATTGAAGCATAGTCATGTCATGGCATCTGGTTCATTCTTGTTTATTCACGTCACATTTCCGAAAAACCCAGTGTCATTGGTTCTACTACCATTGGCTCATGTTTATGAACGTTCTAAAATTATTTATGAATTAGGTAAAGGTGCTGCAATTGGGTTCCCATCAAACCCAGAAAATCCAAAGACATTTTTAGATGATATTAAAATTTTGAAACCAACTCATGTTAGTGCAGTTCCAAGACTATATAGTAGAATTGAAAGTGGTATCAAGGACAAGGTTAAAAACACACCAGGTTTAAAAGGTGCATTGCTAAGATTTGCCGTGGAATACAAATTAAGCCATAACGATGATGAATGGATTGTTCAAATTTTGGATTCATTGGTTGTTAACAAGATCAAACAACAAGTTGGATTTGGTAATTTGGATTTCTTAATCAGTGGTGGATCCCCATTAGCTGGTGAATCAATTTTCTATTTGAGAAAAGTATTAAATTCTGGGTTTTATCAAGGTTATGGTAGTTCTGAAACTCTTGGTGGATTAGCCATCACTACCAAGTATAACAAGGATACAACAAGATGTGGTGCTATTGGTGTTACATCTGAATTTAAACTACGTGATATACCAGAGATGAATTATACATTTGCACAAAATAGAAGTGGTGAATTAATTGTTAGAGGTACTCAAGTTTTCAATACTTATTATAAAAATGAAGAAGCAACAAAATCAAGTGTCGATTCTGAAGGTTGGTTTAGTACTGGTGATATTGCACATGTTGATGAATTTGGTTCAATTGCAATTATTGATCGTGTAAAGAATTTTTTCAAATTAGCACAAGGTGAATACATTGCAAGTGAAAAAGTTGAAAATTTTTATTTAGGTAATAACTCTTTCATTAATCAATTGTTTGTTTATGGTGATAGTTTCCAAAGTTATTTAGTGGGTATTGTGGGTATTGAAGAAGCATTATTATTGAAATTGTTATCAAATTCATCACAATTTAAGACCAAAATCTCTACACATGAACAATTGTCGAGTAAATTAAACAATTTGGATTTAAGAAAATTCATTTTGAAAGAATTAGATCAAAATATTAAACATACTGGATTATACAGTTTTGAAAAATTGAAAAATATTCATTTAGCAATTGAACCATTCACTACTCAAGATGATACAATCACACCAACTTTAAAATTGAAAAGACCTAATGCTAAAAAGCTTTTCCAAACTGAAATTGATGAATTGTATAAAGAAGGACCTATTGTATAGTCTATTTCTTTTTACACTTTTCACCATTTGGGGAAGATTTTAATAACAATTAATGACAAGAAGAATAGTAGGATAACAACCCCAAAAATTTTCAATGCATCGAAAAGTCCTAGTGCTGCAATTGTTTTAGACAAATTTTTTTTAGATTTTGAAAGTTTTTTACTTGTAACATCAAGACCAGCTTCTGCAGCTTTTAGAACACTTTGATCTTCATTCATCTTGGTATTGAACGCTTCGGCACCATCTCTAATTGATCTAACAAATTGAAACATATCTTGTAAGATATCTTCTTGTTTTTGTTCTTCTGTATGTAATTTTTCATCAAATGTTGATGCTTGTGATATAGAATTTGAATCTTGAGATTTAGATCTTCCACCTTTCAATAATCTTTCACGTAATTGTGATACGTTTTCATCATCATTAGGATCTATATCATCTACTTCTGCATATACATCTCCATTATCTTCGAAATTTACTGATTTTTTTCTAAAATTTACTCTTTCCGATGATTGTTTAGTTTGCCTTAGAATCATTTCATTCTTGAATTTCTCAAGTGTTATTGAATCTGAGTAATCAGCCAGGTCTTCTCTAAGTTTTTGATTGTTTGTGGCGAAGCTTTGAAGGATATCACTTCTTAGTAGATCAGAGTTCTTGAATTTCCTGCGTTAGTGTCAATTGATTCAGATTGCTAGTAAATTCTTTATACACACCTTGTCATGCTTTGAGTACAAAAGAGTGTTGATAAAAGCCACTGAATCGTCAGCGTTCTCGTTGGGAAGTGTCTCTAGGTGTACGCTTGTCTTGAGGTTTGTGAGTATAGCTTCTTTGGACATTGTTGTGGGAGGGGCGTTTTATTTGTTGTTGTTGTTGTTGTTGTTGTTTATTCTACAAGATGAGCTGTATTTTTTAAGATCACGAACAATTAACCAAGCACACTTCAGAACGGTCCAACAGAAGTAATTTGGTGGGAAGTCTACTTTATCTACAGGCAATTCAAGTGTTCTATGTGGTTTCCATTGAACTATACATTTTTTGCTATAAGCTGTTTGCCAGTCTACTATCAAACGACAACATGTAGGTTTCAGTTGCGGTTAGCGAAAACGGCAGGGTTCTCTCTGGGCCACTTGAGCTTGCTCGCTATCCCATTAGCTAGCACTTTTGAAGTCTGTCAAAACGACAGACAATAGCACCGGCTGAGAACAGCAAAACGTGTTAAGGGCCCTTGGTTTATAAGAGAAGTTGAAGGTAGAGTCAGGGCAAATTTTAAATTTTTATAGTACGTAGCTTTGGATTACATAATCATGATATTTCGCGATTTACCCTGCGATCTCTGTTAATTGATCATTAATATTATGCTACAAATAATTTAGGGCTCCAATCAAACCTGAAACCATCCAGAACTCACACGATCAGAACATCAAAGGCCCAGGTTCTGTTTTTGCTGTAGCTCAAAATGTCCTCAAACAACGCTGCTGAGAAGTTCAAGACCGTGAGTAGTGGTTGTGGCTCAAATTGAGCCGCTATAAGTTTGGCGTCGCTAACACATATTTTACTAGAAAGGTAACAAGGCTTTTGCCAGTGAAGAATATGAAGATGCTATTAAGGTGAGTATTGATGGATTGATGTAAAGAAGGACTCTTATTAACATTCTTGGTATAGCTTTATTCTCAAGCGTATGTCATTCCGTCGCAATTCGCAGTCATCGTTATCTAACAAATTGAATAGAATCGATACCGATCCAACAAAGGCAAACTATTACACCAATGTATGCACAAAAATCATCCATCCAGCCGCTTCTAGTTACTAATACTTTGCTATAGAGAGCTTTGGCTCGTATAAAATCCAAGAAGTCAGATCAACAATACGATCTTATCGGTATGTCATGGGTGTAAATTTATCCGTTCATTTTCACAAATATTAATCAAGATTACTAGCTAAGGACGCTGAAATGGCCATTGAATTAGTTCCAGATAACTGTATGTATTTTATCTTGACAATTTCATGGCTCACAAACTAACAATTTTACAGCAAAGGCACATTTCTACTTGGGTATAGCATTGACTAACCTAGACAAACCTGCATTAGCACTTAAGAAATTGGAAAAAGCATATGATCTTGCCCTTAAAACTAATAACAAATCTGCTCAACAAATTGTGGAACAACTTTTGGAAACTAAAAAAGAATTGGCCAAAAAGGAACTAGATGAAAGAATCACTAGAGCAAATCCATTATATGAAAAGCTTTACAGATTGACTCAAGAATTCTATTGGAGTAAAATTAACTATTTGAGATCAAGATTCAATCATAAACCATTCTATGAAGATGATTCTGACTTCCAAAGTGAATACAAAAGTTTGAAATCTCAATATATCAGAGATTTAGATGATTTACGTCATACTTTTGAAAATTCATTGGCTAAAGATCGTACCCCAGTTACCAAGAAGGAAGCTCCTGAACACATTTTGGATCCAATTAGTTTCAATATCTTCACTGATCCTGTCATCACACCTTCAGGTATCACCTATGAACGTTCTTGGATATTGGAGCATTTGAAAACAGATGCTACTGATCCATTGGCAAGACAACCTTTGAATGAATCTCAATTGATTCCAAACTTGTCCATCAAAAAGGCTGCTGATATTTACATCAGCGAAAACAAGCAATTATAGCTATCTCTATAGAATTCCAGCTTGCTTTTACTGGGAAACTTTTGTATCTTTGAAATGAAAGAACTTATCTATACTTTATTTCTTTGAATTTTTTCAAGCTAAGGTTTGTACTTGTTTATTAAAAATTATGTAAATATTCATCTAACAAAAAACTATAACTCTGTGGGAAAGAAGACGAACATTTAATCTATTACTCAGAATCATCTTCATCAGGTAATGGCAACATGAGGGCTTTTTCCAGTTCATTTTCGTATTGGGCCATTAAGTTATAGTCAACAATGACTTCAGGTAGAGCTAAAGCTGGCGGTGAAACGAGTTCCAAAGTTGATGTACCAAAAAAATTTCTAGCTATCCATAAGAATGGTTTTTCAAAGTTTTAGTTTGATTTAGCTGAGATATTGTAATATTGTAAGTTCTTTTTACGGTGGAAAGTGATATCCTTGGCTTTGGCTTTACATTCTTTGACATCAACTTTGTTACCACTTAAGATAATTAAAATGTGTTCACGAGCACCAACTAAATCTCTGTGCCATTTGGAACATTCCTGTGATACGGGAGGTAGCATCAAACATGATGATACCAGATTCAGCGTCATTGTAACATTGTAACAAAAAATCTGTTACAGATATAAGAATTTCAATTATATAAAAGTTTTCGTAGTTTAAATCGTACCAATTGTTCAATGGCATGGCACACAAGACACGACGAGTGCAAATCAACTCAGACACCAATTAGATCTCACTTCTGATTTCAGAGGGTAGAATACTCAATTACACCTTATTCTTGATCATACCAGAGTCATCGACATTGAAATCGGACATCGTTTCATTACAGTAGTGTAATCAAGACTAGACTACAATTAGTTGAACTAGATTTGGTACAGGATTTTCGCGCATCTTTTTTTGTAATTTCTGTCAAAAAGACAACAAAGACTTCAACTATCAGGGCCCATTAAATAACAAGTATCGCACAATGTCTATGGCTCAAATATCAGTGGATATAGACGAGGCAGACGCCGTTGTATTGCAAGAAAGCCTGCTGAAAACGCGCTCTTTGATCTCTCAAATTAGTCAATCGTTGAACAAAATCACCGATTCAACATCAAAATCAGAACAACTGTTGCGACCAATTGTGGATAAAAACAAAAGACTCTCAGTTTTCCAAAGAAATGTCAATGATAGTTTACTCGCCGTCTCAAATGTACAAGGTATAGCATCAGAAGCATCAATCTATGAGGCCAGACTAAACGAAAGAATCGATAATGTCAAGGCCTATATCACTGCGATCCATAAATCTGAAGATATCTTGGAAAGATTACAAAGTAATGGCAACAATGGAGGTGAATATAGAGGTATTTCTGAAAATTTGAGTAAAACTGTCATGGATAGTGAATTTAAACTGAAAGCATTCTTCAGAGAATTGATTGCTCCAGATTCACAATCGTTTGATCCACAATTATTTATGAATCAAAGGAAACCATTCCCATACATGACAAATGCTAAAATAAGAGATGTCGGGCTAATATTGAACTATTTCAATGATAATGAAAAATCAATTGATAATATCTTTATCGAATCAAGATCAAGATTAATCACAGAATCAATGGCATATTTAGAACCTTTCACTAAATCTAAAACAAATGGGAAAGTTCCATATGAAAAGGGTAGTAATGGTATAACAAATTACACTGAGGCATATTTGGGATTTTTATCAAATGAATATGCCCTACTGGATGACATTTTCAAAGGCAATGAGTTCATTTTACCCATCTATCACACTATAATCCAAAGATCCATTGATAATTTCACGAGAGTCGTTTCAAGTATATTAGATTCAATAGGCAGATCCATTACAAATGATGGACTTTTATCATTTGAATTGATTGACAACATAATCAAAGTCCTATCAATGCTTAGATCCAAATCTAGCGAAACATACCCGGGTTTACAATCATCACTAGAAGCTAGTCGTACAGTGGCACGTTCACTTTTCAAAGAATTATTATCATTCACTGATCATAGAGTTAACTCCTTGTTACAACTCCCACAAGATAGTGGTGTCTCAGAAGCTACTGTGGATGTTATGTCGAAAGCTAGAAAATATTCAGAATATAAAGATGGTGAATTAAGTGTTATGAGTGGGTTTCAAGCCGGTAGTTGGATTCCACAACCAAAACCTCAATGGCTTGGAGTCTTTACAAGTATAAGTCAAACCACAGCAATTGATGACACAGATCCAAAGCAATTGTTAAGTTCATTCTATTCAGATGTTATTGATGCATTGATTGTTAGTTTGGAAATCAAAGCACAGCAATTTATCAAAAAAAAGCAAACCATTGGTTATTTCTTAATTACAAATATAACTTTAGTGGAGCAAATTATATCTAGAAGTGAGCTTGGAAATATTTTGAATTCTGTTGGGATGGCAAGATTAGAGAAATTAAAAAAACGTGCATTAAATTTCTTCCTTACAGGCTGGAAACAAGTTGCTTCATATCTTTTAGATGTGAATGTTGTGGGGAAGCTAAGTTCGAAAGATCGAGAAGCTGTCAAGGAAAAATTTAGAAATTTCAATGCTGAATTTGATGAGTTAGTCAAGAGTTACAAAGCTTATAATATAACAGATCAATCATTGAAAATTTTCCTATCAAAAGAGATCTCGTTCATAAGTCCATTATACAAGAGATTTTACGACAAGCACTCTTCTGGTGATTTCACCAAGCATACAGACAAGTACATCAAGTATACCAAGCCAGAATTTGACAAGATTTTGGAATCTTTAGGTAAATAACGAATTTAATGAGATGGTTTCCGCAGTTTTTCTCGTAGGTTCTCGGGCGGAAAAGTCCGAAAGACTTGGAAAAAAGGTGCAAAAAGCCAATTTTTTTAAAGTTGCGAATCTTGAAGACACAAAGAAACGGTTTTCTATTGTTCTTGGGACAAATTGATATTAAAGAGATAAGAAGCTGTCAACCAGGGGAAAGGTACAGCATTAATAATCACTATGAAACTAATAGATCCAGACAACGATACACTGGTGATGGATAGCTTTGGGTTTCAAACAACCGGGGATTTTCTGACAAATGGTGTCATTTCTCCACTCGAAACTGATCCTTCAGAATCACCATTAGAGTCAATCAATGGGATACCATCAACAGCCACAACTGCACCAATCACTCAGTCATATCATACAATACCCATAATATCTAGTAATGTTTTAAACCTAGAAGAAATTTTAAGCACGGGGAAACTAATTAGAGAACCAGAGGAGGATAATTTTAATTATGTGATATCAATGACATCTGATGAATTTATGGATGAATTTCATGTAATACCCTCTCAAGGTGGGTATTTCACGAGGCATGGCAAGACAATAGATAATGTGATTGTCAAACTACAAGCTGTATCCACAATAATGGATTATTACAACTATAGTGCAGAACACGAATCACTTAGTCAAACATTTGGAACAGGGAAAGAATATGTGGGGTATAGCCTTTTGAACTACCATTTAAACGAAATAGATGCTTATGAACGAATCGAAGAATATAACGATCATCAAGTGAACTACTCAGGGGGCTATGATTTGATAGATACGCCTCAACTTTTGCTTCATGGGGTAATTAGTGATGAAAATGATTTAGTTAAGGCATTTTTCATTGCAATTTCACAGTTAAATAACGTTTCCACAAAGCCTTCAAGTCAACTTAACTATTTAAAACCAAGGGCAAAACATCAACTACAATTATTAAATAAATTGGGAATCATACATGGTAATGTATCAAGAAGAAATATATGTATCGATGAAGAAAACGAAAGAGTCAATTTTTTCGATTTCGGGAATTCGATAATTATGAAGTCTGTTATGGACTGTTCTGATACAGAAGATGCAAAAGTCGATGCAGAGAGTATAGAAAGGATATTTTCTGGATAAATGTTATAAATGTGTCATGGCGTAGCTTTGATGTTCAACTTAATATGCGATGTGATTTTTTTAACAAGAACTTTAGTGTCTAGGTTGATGGCTATAACCCTATCCAATCAATTCTGTAAATATTTGTTCATGATTTTTATGGGAGCTACATATTTTAAATTAGGCTTGAATACAACTCACGAATAATTTGAATAAAATGTATAGTTTGAAGTCAGTGGTAGGAGCAGCTCATATGAGTCAATATTTATTTGTATGCATGAGTAATATTATTGTGATCATTTAAAATTTCATATCAAATGTAATTAATATAATTATTATAAGTAAATTAATATATAATGATCTATATATATTTGTATAATTAAATTAACTTTAGGAAATATAAATTTATATTAAATAATAGCTGCTCATGCTGATCAATTAAAATTTATAATTTATATTATAAATTATTTCGACGATCATCGACGTACGTACTTGATTAATTAATAAGTACGTCAGTAATTATATAAATGATGAGCGCCAGCTGATTTAACCGAAAAAAAAGCTCTACTATAAGCTTCCCAGAACATTTTATAGCTTCACTTACCATTCAATACAAATAACTAATTAAATATATTTATAAAAATGGATTTATACACCTGGAAACAACTTCTCCGAACGAAAATGTAAAATCCGAGAATTTTTCAAGAATTGACAAATTTTCGATTTTCTGTTCAAAAAACAAAAACGTCTCAAAATCTCAAAAAAGATCAATGTACTTGATTTGTAGTGGTTTTTTAGGGTTATAAAGAGTTTCATTATACCAACCATCAGATTTTCTTGGTGGTGGACCATTAATCCATTCGAATCGTTCATCTGGGTTCCCAACCATTGGTACCAACATTGTATATGCTGGAATTTTTTTATATTTTAAACCTCTAATTGAATAATAATATTGGATATCTGGTAAATGAAGATTTCTTTCTTCATCTTCATGAACATATTCTGGCCACTCTTGTGGAATTAATTCTTTTGGAACTCTTATTTGAGCCAAAAGACACATCAAGACATTTGCCTTATCAACTTTACTGATATCAGTTCTCAAGATGAAATAAAGAATCCAATTTGCATCAACTTTTAAACCATCAATTTTATATTCAATAATTCTACTTCTTTTATTCATTGATTCTCTAAATGCTTTTTTCAAAATTGATTTAAATTGTTCCTTCATTGGAATTTCATCCTTATAAGAGGCTTTTAACTTATTAATAATTCTAAATAATGTCATTTCTGGTAAAAATAAAAGTCTACCAGGAATCCAACCAAACTCTCTAACAAGATGACAATAGTAGACAAATTTTTGAGTACCAAGAATTAACCCTCTTTTTTCAAGATCATGAGTTTCTTTATAAGGTTTTGGAACAACATCATCTAATGGAGCATCTTCAAAATCTGGATTTCTACGTAGGAAATCCTTTGATAAATTTGGATATTTTTTGAAAAGTTTTCTTAAATGATCATCATCAATATCAATATTATCAAGATCACTAGGATTTGAAACAACATAATCTAATGGATTTTCAACAAATTTTGGATTTTTACGTAAAATTTCTTTGGAAATATGTGGATATTTTTTAAATAAATTTTTAACATATTCATCATCATTATCTTCATTAGCATCATAATTTGCAGAGTTAACTAAATCTGTCAAAATATATTCATCAATTGGTGCCAAGATTGGATTGGCATCGATAGGATCTAATTCTATAGGACGATTCCATTCTTCCCAATCAGTACTAGTATTTGAAATGTCTTTAGAGAATCCATTATTTTCTTGATTAACTGGTAATGTTGAGACTTTGTAAATGAAAAATGAGATTTTAAAAATTATAGCTGAGTTGAACTTCATTTTGATATTTGTATGTTGTATGTAAGTGAGGAAAAAAATAGGAAGACAATGATAGATGGGCTTCTCATTTATACACATCTCGGATGAGATCTTATCATGAGATCTTATACAGAATCTGCATATAAACAGAAAAAAAACAACCCCTACACTAAAACATCTCAACTAATAATTATTTATTATCCTTAATCAAATTATGAGCTCTTTGAGCTGATTTTTCCCATCCAGTGGAATTAAAATTTATTTGATTTGTTGATCACCATTCATTCCAAATGAATTTTCATGACCATGTTGATGATTATGATTTTCCACTTTATTTATCAATTCATCATTAATATTATTTGCACTAGTTAAAGTAGAACTTGATACATTATCTCTTATAGATGAATTTTCAGAATCATGTTCATCAATTGTTGAATTAATATTTTGATCTTCACCTAATGTTGATAATATTGGAGTTGTAGATTGTACACCAAATGACATTTTTTTAGTTAATGGTGGTAATTGATTAACATTATCTTTAAAAGAATTTATCAATTTATTTGTATCCACTGCATTTGGTGTTAATGCTCTTTTAGGTTCAATTTCATCATTTAAAGGATGCCATATTGGATTTGGTTCATTTGAAGAATATAATGCAGTGATATCAACTGATGATGATTCATTTAACAATCCTAATGATTCACGAGATTGTAGTGGATTATAAACTGAAGGTTGTCTATCAATCAAACTTGGTCTATATGGGATTGTTGATGTTGATTGTGTTGTAGTTGTTTGTAATAGTGGTTCTAAATCCACTGGATTTTCCACATCATCAATTTGTAATGAACGTAAAGATGTTGGTGATAATGAACCTTGAGAATTTCTTTCTCTTGAATGGTTTTCTGAAATAATTTGATCAATATTACTTTGATCACTATGATTGTTTTGATGAGCAGGTATAGTAGAATTTGAAGTAGAACTATCCATTGAAGTTCTTGGTGACATTGATCTATTACTTCTAGCACTTGATCTAATTCTTAAAGCAGCAGGACTTGTACTTCTACCTATAGAAGCTGGCATATTTGGAGAAGTACCTCTAAATTTGAAATTTGTTCCTAAATCATCATCACTTTCCTCTTCTTCGTCTTGTTTCAATTGTCTTGGTGTACGTTCATCTGTATCTATTGAAGCTCTTGGTGATGGTGTTGAATTTGTAAATGTCAATTGTGGAGGATCATTTTTAATTTTATTAACAGGATCAGGAGATTTTGCCCTTTCTTCAATTAAGAAATCATCATAAGTTGGTGGATCTTTTGGAGCGCGATCCAATACTACTGCATCTAGACCTTGAATCCCATCTTGGTTTAACAAATCTCTCATTGGAGGTGGACTTATATCTGCTTCAAAAGGTGGAGGTTCAAAACTTGGTCTTCTAATTAAATGAATAGGTCTTTGTTGTGGAGAAAATGAAGGTGAAGTTGCTGATGGTTGAGCCTGAGGAGAAGTTAATTCCAAGTTTAAATTATCTGGTTTGTAGACATTTGCAGATAATGTTGATTCAAAATTTGGTAAAGAACCATCACCAGCCATTGTAGAGGCAGATCTTGATCTTGAATGATTCCCATGAGAACTTAAAGCAGTATAAATACTATGATGTGTATTATCCACTGGTGTCACTTCTGGAGATGTTGGTGGACTTAAAATTTCACGAGGGAAATAAATATTTGAATCATGGATTTGATTTTCTGGTGTTTGAATTTGATCATCACCATAAGCAGGTAAAAGAGTATTTGCATGAGAACATAAAGGATCCAAGACATGAATTGGAGAATCAATACTAATTTCATAATGTTTTGGTTTACCATCGATTAATCTTGAAAGTCTTAAACAAATCTTGATCCAATGATGAGATTTTATATTTGCATATGATGTATTTGGATGTAAATATTGTCTATTGTTTAATCTTTGTGGGACATAGACTTGAAATTCAAATTCCTTTGCAGTTATATCATAACCATCTGAAGTTAATAGATTACCCATTTTTTTAGCTTTGGAATCAGCATCAGGTGGTAAATCAGGTGGTGGAGGTGCCTTATGTTCTAATAAAAGGAATTTTTTAACTGGTTCCATTCTATGAACTTTTTTATTACGACAATAATATTCAAGATTTTCTGTTAGATAAATTCTTATTCTGTGTAGTTTTATTTTATCCAATGGAATCAATTTAAAAGCCACGGGACAATATGCATTCAAGATGATGGCTTTTGTAGCAATGACAATATCATAATGTAATTGATCTTCCCAATCCCTACTGATAGCAATTGGTTCAGAATCTTCCACGGATTCTTCTGATTTAGATCTAATAATCCTCACAGGTAATGTTGTACTAATATTTGATTTAAAAGCCCCTGATCTTTCAATAAGCACTTGTAAAGAATATGACACTGAACCGAATGTAGCATCTATTGTTTCTGGTGTTGAAGCCGGGATTGCATGTTCAAAATTATAGATATAATCCCCCGGTGTAAATACAAATTCATGAGCAGCACTATTATTTGTTGAATTTGAATCACTTGTTGCTGTGGCTTTTAATGAAGCCAATATAGAACTTGATCGATGTCTTCCGGGGCTCCTACTTGGTGATGGTGAAGTTGCTCTTTTGATGATACTAAAGGCATTTGAACCACTTATAATGGAACTAGAATCTAGGTTTAAAGTGGATGTAACTTCTTCCAAAGAGCCATTACTGCAATCATTAGGTTTGACCATATCGGCACCACTTGAATGATTATCCATGGAATGGTTATAAAATGGCCATGTATGATTCACCAAATCGTTCTCTTCGATAAAATCTGTTCTCTTTGGAGGGATTCCCTCTGGCCATTCTGTCTTTGAGCAGCCTTTGAAAGCGAGCGCAATGCTCTTGATCTTGCAGTTTTTAAGTATTCGAAGGTATAAACAACCCCTGAGTAAAGTTGGAGGTCTATCTTGATACTCATTTGCTTCAAAACCCTGAACAAACAACTTGGACTCTGCTAAAGGGAGGAAGACCTGGATGGACCCTGTCTGCGTCAAGGGCCGTGTCTCTGGCGTGATCTCCAGCGATTTTTCCACTGGGAAGAAGGACATGATGGGCTTATTTGTTGGAAAGTGTTGATCTTGTTGGTTGTCTCCTAATTTCTCTTGTTTTTTTTGCCGGAAAAGCGTTTCTGTAACGAAAAGTGACAGCCTTTTGCCAAATCGGTTAAAGAGGCTGATAAGTGGAATATTGTACATATAAATTGTATAAATATCTACAGATTTCATCAAATAGTTAATCTTTAGTTTTGTTTATTTATGATTCCCTTATACAGGCAGCTCAAATTTCAATCCCTTTAGCACCCTGTGGTAATAGATGTAGAAGAAATCAGAGTACAAGACTGTTTGGATAATCCCAGTAAAGATGGCCAATGTATCGAATCTCCCCTCTGCAAAGTATCTAAAGACCCAGTTTGGCAAATAGAGAGCTCTATAAGCCCCCAATGCGAAGATATAATGTGAAGTCAATGTTTTCGCCTCGCCTGATCTTTGCAACATGAACAATTGTGGCAAGATAGCCACTGATTCTAACCAAAGACTGAAAGACCATAAGATTTCACCTGGTTGGAACTTGTAGTTGAAGATTAAACTTAGGATAAATGAACCACCTAGTAAATATTCGATTTTAAATGTGTCAATTCTCTCTGTATCTGAGTTCTTGTACTTGTAAAGCATCAAATAGACAATGTATATGGACGATGCAATGAAGAAGATCTTCATCAGCGTGTTGTATAGCGAGATGTATCTGAAGAACAAATCATTGTACCTGGTGATAAACACCACTGCGTATAAAATCTGCGTTTTCAACGAGATCCCTTCAATTGATCTAGATTTTTGAATCGTATTAAGCAAGATCAAGATCGAGACCAAATGTGACAAATCACCAGCTGCTCTGAAAATGTTGAACATGGCTTATGAATTGAATGATTTTATCAAATGTTTGTTTAGTTGTTGATGTTGAAGTTTTTGAACACATCACTATAAAAATACGTCTATTCGCGAATACTTTGCTACAAAACACATCACAATTAAAATTACAATTTGAAACCATCACAACTCTCTCAATCTTCTAAAATTTTCCTCTTCTTCCTCTTCACTCATCTCTCCTTGGTCTCTTTGATTGAAACCTCTTTTCAACCGATGAATTTCGTCATCTTGTTCGCTTATTAACTTTTCAAGCTCTTGAACATTGGTGAAATATTCACCTTGAATCTCTCCATCGAGGAATTGTTTGAAATGTGTATATCCAATTTTCCCCTTTAATTGTCTAAACCCATTGTCATTGTTGTTTAATTGGATAATTGTGGGATAATTGACAATTTTGTACAAGGAAGTCAACGAAGAAGATTCTTCTTTTGTAGAATCAACTCTTAAGAATTTAACATCAGGGTATAATTTGGCTAATCTTTCAATAATGGAGAATTTCCCATTCCATTCATCGAGCCAGGGAGCTAAAAATGCAACAATTGTAGTTTCTTGATTGGATTTTATTGTATTCAATTGTTCCAAAGTCTCCACTTGTTCCACTTTCAACTCTGGCCATGCTGGTTGTACACCAGAATGTAATGTAACAAAATTAGCCAAATCCTCAGTGGTTCGATCACCTATATAACTACCCATATGTGTTCCATCAAAGGCATATAGTCTCAACGTGGGGAATCCACCAATTTGATACTGTTTTCTCACTCTTTTATTCTCACGTCCTTCCACTTGAACAATTTGTACATTGGTATTGTTGAATAGATCTGGTAATGGCTCATAGTTTGGTGCTAATTTCTGACAGTGTTGACAAGTTTTAGAATAGAACTAGTAAAAATTAGTAATGATTCATCAATGAAATTCAATTATACCCACGTTAACCAAGGTGTATTTCCCCTGTGTATAGATGATATCCTCGAAATTTGCATCATCAGCCACAATGACTCCCTTGAACAATTTATGAGCACTTGATAAAGAAACAAGAACAGTTATCAACAGTTTGAACAACATTTGGTGATTATTAGGGTGTTTGTTGAAGTTTATAGGCTTGAAAAATCCGGATTTAATAGCAAAGGGATATAATTAAACAACAACTAGACAACTAAAATACATCTTTCAACTATAAACAATACATTCAATTTCAATTTCAAGTAATCAACACCACATCATGACCCAAATCGACAGATTTCTCGCTAAACCACACAAAGTCCTTCTCTGGGCTTTTACAGGTCTAGTCATTGGCTCAACTCTATACACACTTTATGAGTCATCAGCACCATCAACACTCTCAACTCCAAAGAAGAAGAACACTAGGGCAAAGACCAACGAAGATTTCGAAAGAGACTCAAAACCTTTGAAAGATTGGTCGAAAAGGGAGCTTTTCAGCTACTTGACTTTGGTGGGTATTAAATAAAGGTGGTATACTATACAATTTACTAACTTATAAACAGCATCAAGTTTATCCAGACGTGGACACTACAAGAGACGAACTAATCAGATTAGTTCAATCAATTAAAAATCTGTATCCTGATATTGATTATTAAGTTATTTGCTCGCTGTGTGTTCTGTGTCTACCGTGAGCATATTTATATATAATGAGATGTGATATAATCTGATATTCAATCTGAGATTCAATCTGAGATTTAATCTGATATATCAATGTAATATAAATTGTAGTGATAATCTAACTATCAACACCATGATAACTTTATACGTTCCAGCCAATAGCATTAATAAGCATTGTGGCAAAGGGTAACCCAGCAATTGCGAATAATTCAATTCCCACATATAAAAGGAGTTCACTTCGGAGTTTTACAACAACTAGTTTACATTAACCTGTGTGGATTTTCCTCAAAAGAATACTTAATTATAGTCAAAATGGTTAAAGCTGGTGAGTAGAATCCAATGGGATTGATTTCAAGACCCAATCAATCCAATTGATTGAGTTATCCTTATATTTTACACTGTTGCAACTCCGAACTAACAAGATTCAAAGTCGCTGTTTTACGTGGTGAAAAAGGTGTTTCTGGTACTGTTCATTTTGAACAAGCCAGTGAAAATGAACCAACTACTATTACTTATGAAATCAAAGGTAACGATGCCAATGCTGAACGTGGGTTCCATATCCATGAATTTGGTGATAACACCAATGGTTGTACCTCTGCTGGTCCTCATTTTAACCCATTCCAAAAGACTCATGGTGCTCCAAAAGATGAAACTAGACACGTTGGTGATTTAGGTAACATCAAAACTGATGCTTCAGGTATTGCCTCTGGTTCAATTTCTGATCAATTGGTTAAATTGTTTGGTCCAACTTCAATCTTGGGTAGAACCGTTGTTGTTCATGATGGTCAAGATGATTTAGGTAAAGGTGGTCATGCTGATTCTTTGAAAACTGGTAACGCTGGTGGTAGACCTGCTTGTGGTGTTATTGGTATCTCAAACTAAGTTCAATTGAGCAATAATCCATTTGATATGATTACGTCCCATTGATTTTATACCAATTTATGTTTCTTATTCTACAAACAATTTGTAATATGCTATTCTATAATGTACAAACTATTAAGCTAAAAATCACTACCACTAATTGGTTTAATTTCACCATTTAAAACTTTATCTAATAATCCACTTGAAGCAGCAACTAAACCTAAAAATGGTTTAGAAGGATCCAAGACTTTTGATAAATATTCTGGATGATATTGAGCTGCAACATAATATGGATGATTTTCTAATTCAAAAATTTCCATACGTTCACCTGAATCATCTTTACCAACAAATTTTAAACCATGAGATTCAATTTTGGAAATTAATTTTGGATTAATTTCATAACGATGACGATGTCTTTCTAAAATTTCATCTGATCCACCATATAATTTTTTCAATACAGAATCATCAGTTTGGAAAATTGTACTTCTAAGACCTAATCTCATTGTACCACCTAATTTATCCTTATCAATCTCTGGCATATAAACAACAGTGGCTTCTTCATCATTTAATTCTGGAACAAATTCTTGAGAATTAGAATGTTCAATACCAACAACATTACGAACAAATTCAATTGTAGCAATTTGGAAACCTAAACAAACACCTAAAAATGGAATATTATTTTCTCTTGCCCATTTTGCTGCACTCATCATACCTTCTGTACCACGATGACCAAACCCACCTGGAACTAAGATACCATCAGCACAACATAATGAATGCCATGCCTTATGAAATTTAACTTTATCACTATCATTTGATTCTAATTCTAAATCTGATGCTTCAACCCAAACAATTTCTAAACGACGTGAAACTCTCATTGCTGAATGTTCTAATGATTTAATAACTGAAATATATGAATCTTTTAAATGAGTATATTTACCCACAAGGGCTATTTTAACAGTTTCAAATGAACGATCATATTTTGTTGTTAAAACTTTCCATCTATTTAATAAATCTTCACCTCTTAATTTTGCTTCTGATGAAATTTTCAATGAATCTAATGATAATCTTTGAGTTAAATATTTTGTCATTTTTTGTTCAATTAATAATAATGGAACATGATAAGTTGAATTTAAATCATGAACACCTAAAACTTGATTTGGTCCAACATGACAAAACATTGAAATTTTATCAATAACAGGTTTTTCTAATTGTTCTGAACAACGACATGCAATAACATCTGGTGTTAAACCTAATGATCTCAAGTCTTTTATAGCAGCTTGTGTTGGTTTAGTCTTTTGTTCACCATGAATAACAGGAACTAATGAAACATGAATTAATGCAAAATTTTCATGTCCAACTCTAAATTGAAATTGTCTTAATGCCTCGACAAATGGAGCTGATTCAATATCACCAACGGTACCACCTAATTCAATAATACAAACTTCAGGTTCTAACCCAGTATCATCAACTGGTACTTTAGCGACTCTTTCAATCCAATCCTGGATAGCATTTGTTAAATGTGGAACAACTTGAACAGTTTTACCTAAATAATCACCTTTACGTTCACGATCAATAACTTGTTGATAAACTTTCCCCGTGGTAATATTATGATCACGAGTTAATGTAATATTTAAATATCTTTCATAATTACCCAAATCTAAATCTGCTTCACCACCATCATTTAAAACGAAAACTTCACCATGTTCTAAAGGTGACATGGTACCAGCATCAATGTTCATATATGGATCAATCTTGATCGAAGTGACTCTTAACCCAAGAGTCTTGAGTAATAACCCAGTAGAGGAGGCTAACACACCTTTACCAATACCACTAATAACACCTAATTTTAAGTCAGTAAAATACGCGTTAAAGTAAAATTTTCCATCTTTTTCACTCACCACCAGAGACAACAACGTATTTCATCTTGTTTTCAATTTCCAGGATATGATTTCTATCTTATCAGGGCCTCAATCAACTTTAACAAATAATTTGGAAAGTCTATCGGGAGAGAACATAAAATAGTTATTGGTATAAACTAAAAGCTGTATAAATTTTTTTTTTTCGTGTAGGAAAAAAGAAAAAAAAAACGTATAATAAATTACGTAATCGCGATGAGGTCACCCGGTGTTGATGAAGTACTTGATCAGCTACAATATTGAAATTAATTAATTACTATTGAAGAAAAGTATATATAATGGGTATGGGCCTTTTATACTGTGCTTATAAAATGAAAAACCATTGGAAGAATTTTCAATCAGATGTCCTTAATTGAGATTTTTTCCTTTGATTATTTTTTCTTCTACACCTAGATTCTCCAATAATCCAAAGTCCTAATCCAACAAGCATACCATCTAATGTAAATTCCAAATCTGAATCTTCTTCACCAAATATTTGTGAGATGTTTAACAATTCACCAGTGATATTATTTATAAACTTTGGTGTTATATCTGGTAATGATCCATAAATTGATCTTTTTGGTGTAATATCATCTTTTAGTAAAGGACCTCTTAGCGTTTCCAAATTGGGTAATCTTGATTCATTTCTTCTTTTTTGAGATTCACCAATTGTCCATTTTGATAATGCTTCAACTAAAAATTCAACATCATTTTTAAAAATTAAATCATTTACATGTGGGAATAATTCATCAAGTGATAATATGGTTCTTGTTGAATTATTAATAAAATGAAGTGAAATATCTGGTAAATTCAAAATTGATGGATTATAAGTTCTTAAATCATATTTAGGGAATTTTGGTAGGATACCTTGTGAAATATTTTGAATTGTTTGTGAAAATCTAATTATATCTAATAATGTAAATTCATGTTCATCTTCATCATTTGAATCACTAGTGTCATAATCATCTTCATTCGATACATCAATAGATTCACTATATTCATCACTTTCAGTAGAAATATCATTGATATAATCTGAATCATACCCACTAGAGACAATAGTAGATGAAAAGTCAGACCAATTATCTTCTTCTTCTTCTTCAGAAATTGATTCAGAATCGACAACTGTAGCGGGAGATACAACATCATTAATGTTTCCAGCAACACTATGTTCATCACTAGATAAATCACTTGGATCAATTTCTTCATCATCTCCATCACTTGAACCATCCACATTCAACCGGGCGAACGAGGAAACTGCATCACTAGAATCAAGGTCAGAATTATCATCATTCTCTTCAATAACCTCTCCATCATCACTTTCTCCAGATTCCTCCTTATAATCTTCAATGTAAACACCTTGTTCAAATTCTTCAACTCGAAAAGTCCAAAATCGTTCTCGAAAACGAATAATTTCATCAGTGATAAAACAACCTTGTAGTCTCTCCACTTCAAAATACTCTAAAGAATGGAAAACCATTGAACTAAACTTTCCAAGATCATGATAATGTTCACGAATTGTATATAAATATTCCTGAAGTCTCCTGCATGCATTTTGAAATTCATTTTCATGCTCTAGGGGTCCCACTTGAAATTCCAATGTTTCAGAGACAGCTTGTAATTCCTCCACTGGATCCTGTGTTTCATCTTCACTTATAATGACTTCATCAACAAATTGATATTCAACATCTTCATTACGAGATGAACTTTCAATATTATTTTGCAAAAATATATCTAAACGTTCATTTAATTGATCAATTTGTGTTTCAAATAATGGATAACCATCAATCCCCACATATATAATTCTATTATTTAATTCATCAATATCAATAGCTGCCATGTATCTTATAACAATATTTGCCGCTGAATGTTCTGGATCATCTAATACATTTCCCTGGTATTCATCTTCAAAAGTTGGGAAAGTAGTTGGACCAGAATAAGGAGGTGGAATATATCTAGGCATTGAACCTTCCCATGAACGTACGGGGATTAAACGTGATACAACATCAATAATTTCGACAATTGGTATATAATCAGCAGGATTTGGTTCTGTAGGGGTAGGTTCTTCACCAGAATTTAAATCCAATGGGATATTAGCTATAGTTTCAGCATCAAGATATTCACAATGACGAGAAAGTGTTCCAAAATTATCCTGTCTAATTGATATAAATACAGGTTGTGGTACATCACCTTCTTCAAATTGGATTGTTCCGATACGTCTAAATGACATTGTAAGAATTTGTTTGGTTATAGAGAAGCATAGAATTGAAAAATGGGAATATGAATGGGAACACTCATATATATACCCACTCAAATATCTCAAAAATCAAAGATGACAGAAAATAAGAAAACATCTCATACTATCTTTACACCTGCAATCTTACCATTTTCATCTTTCAACAACTGTGCTCTGGATCTCTTGACTAGTACGTTTAAAGCCTTTTCTAAAACAACCGGGTGAATACCATGGAATTCCTTATTTAAACTTAAATCACCTTGAGATATTTCATACATTGTCAATACTGTACCGGTTTGTCCTGTGGTTTCAATCTTTAAAATAAGTTAGTATATGAGATCATTTAAGAATGTTATTCAACTCACCCATTCCAAAATCATCGATGCCCAATCTTCAGGTCTATAGAAATTAATGAAAACACTAGAAGTGTCCCTTTTATTAACATAAACAGCATCTTGTTCTTTAACCATCTTGTTGAAGATCTCATTAATGAACTCAACATCCAATCTTCTCTGGATCTTGTTATTGACAAAGATCATCGCATCCTGTGAGACAGAGTCATCCACTCTACCGTTATCGAGCCCAGACTCCTCATCGTCAACATCTCCTTGAGATAACACCTCACCTTTGTTGTTTAGGATCCATACTCTGTTGTTCTTGCAATACGCCAGAATCAGTTGGATCCATTGGTTGAGCTGGGCTTGCCATGTCTGCTCGTTGGGCTGCTTGGTGAAGAACGGAGGGAAATTGTAGATCTGCGGGAACTTGAACTGTGACATTGCTGGTGTTTGTTTATATAGGTTTTTGGTTGATGTTGATGTTGTTGCGTTTTTTTCCCATCGGAAATAAAATGTAGAGAAAGTGTAAACAAACATCAACAATTTGGAGAAAGAAGGGAACCAATGTCTGAAGAGCTGAAAAGCAGTGTTTTGAAGTTTATAAGAGAGTCGCGTGTCTTGGAGGTGCAAGAAGGGCCATCGATTAGTGAGATCAAGGGGTCTAGGTCTCAAAATATAGAAGATGAGACGCGTCATGTGGGAGTTTACAAAGAGTTGATTGGGAACTTGGATAAGTTGATGGTTCAAGAAAATGGGAAAAAAATTGATGATGTTAAAGAGGAGTTGCTAAAGAACGACAGAATAACTTTCCGTGGGAGACAGAGTGGTGATATGACCGATGAGGAGCTGATATCTCATTTGAAACAGGTACAATACATAAGGAGGATGATTATAGACTCAACAACAATGACATTACCCATATTGAGGTCTGTACATCAAGTCGAGGGGATACCTTTCAAAGAGAGTAGGATTGCTGATAGGTTGGAAATTAGGGATAAATCAGCACACGAGATTATTGAACTGGAAAGACAGATTATGTTGAAACATGAAGAGTTGAATAAATTAACACTGTTGAATCAAGACAAATTTCAAAGAGCTAAAGAGGTGACATCTGAGTTGTTGGGGAAAGTACGGAGACCTGATGGTTCCGATATTGATGTTAAAAAGAAGAAACAGTGAGTAATCATCGGACTTTTTCATCACATATACTAACAATTATTAGACTACTGAAGAAACTTGAAACGATAAAGGATAAATCATTTAGTATAACTGAGGAGATCCAAGCTTTCATAGTGGAGAATGGGCTCAGTTGGTCTCAAGATGAATTTCTACTAGATTTGGTCTTATACTGTGGTGATCAATATCAATAAATCTCTATATACATGACATTCCCTTTTCTATTGTACAAATAATCTCTTATTGACAACATCCCAATCAATACTTTGTACAACTTTCTTGATGTATTCATCTTTCCCCTCAATACCATAATCTAATAAATATGCATGATTCCAAAGATTAATACTAATTAAAGGTACGATCCAATCTTTTGTTTTAGATAAAGTATGTTCTTTTATAGATTCCCATGCTTCCAATTCATCAATTCCAATTGGTCCATTTAAATCTAATGAATGATTCCCACTAAATTTATATGGAGTACCACAATTATTTAATGTTAAAATTTCTAATTCTTTTGTTTCAGTTTCTACAAGGAAAATCCAACCTTGACCCACAAGTTCCTTGGATTCTTTAATAAATTCATTAGTTAACCCTTCAATTGAACCAAATTTTTTATTAATTTTGGAATTTAAATCTCTTGATGGTGATGAATTATTATTAATTGAAGATTTTAATTGTTGGAAAAAAAAATGATTATTATGAGTTTGTGAAGCTAAATTGAAAACATGTTGCCTTGTAGGTTCTTTAGCATTATTTATAGCAATATGGAATGGATAACGAGTTTCATCAATTGTTCCATTTGTAACTAATGTTAAATTCTTGGTTAAATAATTTTGATAATCTATCCATGCTAATTTAAAACCTTTTGATGATAATAATCCAGGTATACCTTCTTGAGTAAATTGATCTTGGAGTCTTAATTTAGGTGCCACATGAACAAATCTTTTCCCCAAAGTGCTGATAGGTTTTCTAGAACAAAACATTATTTTGAAAAAACTTGATATTTCAACTTTTGAATGTATCTGATCTTGATCTTTTTGGTTATACGTTGGAAAAAAATTGGTTGAAAAAAAGGCATTCGCGAAAATCTTTCGCTCTCTTTTTAGTGACACTGAAATTGGCAGAAACTTGGTTTTGAGATTTGCCATTGGAAATAGTTACAACAAGTGAAGTATAGAGTATAAGCTAGAGATAAAGACAGATATTATAATGTTTGTACGGAATATCATTAGATCAAGAGTATTAAGGTCCTCATTATGCTTCAACAGATTTTATTCTCCACTTCCAAGAAGTTCTAGATCTTCGGGATATAAAGGAAGAGTATATCCAAGTGTTGAAAGTCAAGAAAGATTTCATGATACTCAGGCAGAAGAAGGTTCATTCCAACCAGGTTCGGATCCAAATACTACCAGGTATTCATTTGATTCTTACACTGGTTCAGTTCCTAATCCACAGGGTTTATTAAGAGAATCTGATGGGATATCACAAATTCTTAATGAACCAACAATTGTAATTGAAAGACAAATTGAAATGATGAATGTTTTTTTAGGATTTGAACAGGCAAATCAATATGTTATAATGGATGCATTGGGTCAAAAGATTGGATATATGGCTGAGAGAGATTTAGGTTTTACAAAGGCAATAATGAGACAAATTTATAGATTACATCGTCCATTTATTGTTGATGTTTTCGATTTACAAGGAAATGTTGTATTAACAATTAAGAGACCTTTTAGTTTTATAAATTCACATATTAAAGCCATTTTACCAGGTTTTGAAAATAGTGAGAATGTTGATGCAGGAATAATTGGAGAATCTGTTCAAAGTTGGCATCTTTGGAGAAGACGTTATAATTTATTTAAAGCTGAATCAACAAATGAATTTGAACAATTTGGTGAAATTGATTCAGGATTTTTAGCATTTGATTTCCCCGTTAGAGATGAAAAAGGTAGAGTATTGGGTGCAGTTGATAGAAATTGGGTTGGATTAGGAAGAGAAATGTTTACAGATACAGGTGTTTACATTATACGTATGGATCCAAAAAGTTTTGCCGGGATGGGTGAAATGTATCCCGAGGTTGCAGGACCATTAACATTAGATCAAAGAGCTATATTATCGGGGAATGCTATAAGTGTTGATTTTGATTATTTTTCAAGACATTCAAATAGAGGTGGATTATTAAGTTTTGGAGATTATGAATAAACATTTATTTTTGAAGATTTTTAGATAAAATTCTAGAAACACCTTTTGTTCTTGCCCTTTTCAAAATTTCATTCCATTGTTCATCATTACTAATTTTTGATAATGTAATTAAACTTTGATTAACCAATCCGGCAAAATCTTTTCTTCTCATTTCATTTTCACGACTCCATAATTCTCTTTTATTAATTTCATTTTGTAAACCTTGAGTATCACCAATTTGTTCCAAAATTTTCCTTCTATCATGAACAATGCCTAATAATGAAAATCTTAATTCATTTGATTTAAACAATGAGATTCTTTGTGATAATACTTCTGGTAATTTTGTTATGAATTCATCATCATTGATACAAGAGCCATGATCTATAGGTGCTGCTTGTAATCCATCCAATTCATAAAGTTTACCCTTTGTATGTACATACCCTATGAAATGATATAATCCATCATCATCATCAGGAGTTTGATCTTGTTGAGATTCATCAACAAATGAATTTGGTGAAGTGAATGAATTATGAATTGATCTGATTAAATCTGAATTTGATATAGTTTCACCTTTCAATTCCGGATCAAAACTTGATACAAATTCTTTAAAATTTGTTAATTCATCACCTAATTCAATATCATCTCTATTTAGCAATACATTTAATACAGCTTGAGTGGCACATGCATTTTGGATTGTTTGTTTGGCAAAGAAGACATTGTCATCCAATGCGAATTCTCCACTTGATAAACCCTGGGTTTGATCCACTTGACCGTATTTGAAAAGGAATATCACACCATAAAGTGGAGTTATAGATCTTAGAGTGTCGGTGTCGAAAGAGTATAGCTCTTCAAAAGCAATGTCTTTCACTTGTAATTTCTCCACAAGCTCGGTGAAAACGCCCTGAATTGGTTAGTATAGTTGTGATAATAAATGAACAGTCTTACTCACTGCATCTGATTCTATGGTGTTCCACCCACTGGACATTTTATGCTCAATTGTCCAAATAACAATGTGTTGAATATAAACAAGCATCTTTTCAAATTGCAACATTCGCGGAATTTAAAGTGGCGTTTTAGCAATTTGCATAGATAAGGAGGAATTGACCTTTTAATCTTTTACCAACTACTAAAATCATCAAGATTCTCAGAATAATCAGAAACTATACAATGTCTTCAGGAAACTCATACATCGTGAGTAGACAGGCCAAGAGGGACACAGGAGGTTCACAGGAGGTTCACTGGTGATCTTTGTCTGAGTTTAATGGGTCTCTTTAGGGGGGGATCATGGGATCTTAACTTTTCTAAGGAGCTGATGGATCAAGACAAGACATTGCGGGAGCTCAAGTGATCACAGGGTTATTGGCTATTGATGTGATTATAGTTCAGCACTAACAACTTGCAGGTCACACTCAAAGAAAATGCCACCTCTGCAAAGTGAGTGTCTGTTGTAGGATATCAGGAACCATTGCTAACATTAACCAGGGTCAAGGAGGAACTGACCAAACTAGGTGGTGAGATCAAGCACGAGTTCACCATTATCAACGGGTTCAGGTGAGTTTGATATTTGCTAATCATGGATCCCCACTAACCTCTGTCTAGTGTTGATTTGCCATCCGACCATGTTGGTACTTTGAAGAACCACGAGGACGTTGCCAATGTCGAAGTCGACGGCGAGGTCCATGCTCAATAAATAAGTTTTGTTCTATTAGTCTATAACTTCTATACAATGTTATGTTATCCCCTAAGCGCTGTAGCCTGGCCCAACCAGACACATCCCCGGAAAAGTATAAAGTAAGGGGATCTCCCTGTTAAACCACAGCAACAAATGAACAACAACCATCAACATCAACAAATCATGTGCCTCAATGGGTTGGCTGGGTCTCCAGCTCACATGGCTTATAGAGCCAAGCAGGAACAGCTACACAGCGACTACCAAACCATCAACAACGACCCTGTCCCCAAGGCGGTGGATAGATTGTACGAAGATAGACTACGTCAGTTCCTAGATAACGGTCAATATCGAGACTTAAACTTGCCAGCATTCTATGACTACGATAGAATCGATAACAAGAAGGACCAGGATAACCCGTCCAAGGGGTTCATCGAGTTTAAAGTCCACGAAATCCCAGGAGTCCAAGACCGTCCATTGTTCAAAGAAGTTATCAATAGTGAAACTGAATGGAAACATGCTCAAAAGGGTGATGTCTTTGGTCCAAGTTGGAAAACTTTTTGGTTTAAATTCCATATCCAAGTCCCTGCCAAATGGGTGGAAAGGGACCAAGATGTAATCTTCTCTTGGGATTGTGGTAATGAAGGTTTGTTATACACAAGAAATGGGTTCCCCTTACAGGCATTCACTGGTGGTGATCGTAATGATTTTACATTACCAAAAGAATGGGTTGATGGGAAAGAACATGTTTTCTACTTGGAAATGGCTTGTAATGGTATGTTTGGTGTAGGGAATGGTAGTGATATTGCACCACCAGATGAAAATCGTTATTTTACTTTAGGTACTGCTGACTTGGTATTACCAAACTTGGAAGCCCGTGCATTACAATGGGATTTTACAATAATTTCAGATGCTGCTAGAGAATTATCTGGTGAAGGATGGCAAAAATATAGAGCAAGACAAATCGCAACAGAGATTCAAAATGTTTTTGACCCTGAAATTCCAGATGAAACTATTGCTAAAGGTAGAGAATTAGCTAGAGAATTCTTGGGGAAATCCATTGATTCTGCTCAAGTTTTCCATGATCATCCAACTGGTTCACAAGACAAGATTGATGTATTCGCCGTGGGGAATTGTCATATAGATACTGCATGGTTATGGCCATTTGGTGAAACTAGAAGAAAAGTTGTAAGATCTTGGACAACTCAATTGAATTTATTAGATACTTACCCCGAATATCAATTTGTTGCCTCTCAAGCTCAACAATTCCATTGGTTAAAACAAGATCATCCTGATATATTTGCTAAAATTCAAGAAAAATCTTCACAAAATCAATTCATCCCCGTGGGTGGTTCATGGGTTGAACATGATACAAATATACCAGGTGGTGAATCATTAATTCGTCAATTCTTAAAAGGTCAACGATTTTTCCAAGAAAATTTTGGTTTTAAATCAAAAGTCTTTTGGTTACCTGATACTTTTGGTTATTCTTCACAAATCCCACAAATTTGTCAATTATCTGGATTATCAAGATTTTTAACACAAAAATTATCATGGAATAATATTAATAATTTCCCTAATACCACGTTCAATTGGGTTGCCTTAGATGGTACACAGGTTTTGACTCATATGCCTCCAGCAAATACTTATACTGCAGATGCTAATTTAGGTGATGTTAAACGTTCAATTGCAAATCATAAAAATCTTACAGTGGAACAATCTTCATTATTATTATTTGGTAAAGGTGATGGTGGTGGTGGTCCACAACCTCAAATGTTGGAAAAATTACGTCGTTGTCGTGGGATTTCCAATACTGTTGGTTCATTACCAACTGTTCATTTAGGTTCAAATGTTGATGATTTTTATGATCATGTTTTAAATCAAACACAAAATGGTAAAATTTTACCTTCATGGATTGGTGAATTATATTTTGAATTCCATAGAGGTACTTATACCACCCAGGCATTTGTTAAAAAATTTATGAGAAGATCAGAAATTAAATTACATGATTTAGAATATTTTGCTTCAATTGCATCAATTTTAAAACCAAAAGAATATAAATATCCTCAAGAGGAATTACAAAAAATTTGGGAAGATGTCTTACTATGTCAATTTCATGATGTCTTACCTGGTTCATGTATTGAAATTGTTTATAAAGATGATGTTAGACCAATGTTGAAAAATGCAGTTAAAAGGGCTGAAGAATTAACATTTAAGGCATTGAAGGTACTTTTCAACAATGAATCCATTAAATCAGATGGATTACAAGTCATTTCAGCTTTACAATGGGATAAGACTGGAGTTATTAAATTACCAAAGCAAATTTCACAAATTTCTGAAGATGTTGTGGTTCAAGAAGGTGGTAAATCCCATGATTATGTCTATGTTGAATCAAATAAATCAATCTCTGGTAAGATTAAACATTCAGCAAGTGTTGAGGAGACCGCAAAGGGTGAATTCACTCTAACAAATGGTAAATTAAAAGTTACAGTTATTGGAGGTGTTATTACAAGTTTAATTGATCTTGTTAATGATCGAGAAATTATTGATACATCAGGTAAAAATCAAACGGGCGGTAATCAATTTGTTTTATTTGGTGATACTCCATTAAATTGGCAAGCTTGGGATACTGAAGTTTTCAATGTTGATACATTTGAATATTTAAAACCAGGTTCTGTTACCATAAATGAAACAGGTCCATTAAGAGCTTCAGTTCTTGTAAAACAAAAAATTAGTACAAATTCAGAAATTAATACAATAATTTCACTTGATGGATTAAATTCATTAGATGATGAATCAATTGTTCAATTTGATGTTAAAGTTGATTGGAATGAATCAAGAAAATTTCTTAAAGTTGAATTCCCAGTGGATATTCATTCAGAATTTGCCTCATATGAAACACAATTTGGTATTACAAAAAGACCAACTCATTATAATACAACATGGGATGTAGCAAAATTTGAAGTTTGTCATCATAAATTTGCAGATTATTCAGATTATTCATATGGTGTTTCCATTTTAAATGATTCAAAATTTGGCTTTGCAACACATGGTAATTTAATGAGATTATCATTATTAAGATCACCAAAACAACCTGATGCAAATGCTGATATGGGTAAACATCATTTTAAATATGCAATTTATCCTCATAAAGGTCCATTAAGTTCCAAGACTGTGGAATTAGGTTATGGTTTTAATTTTGATATTCAACATTCAAATTCATCATTTTTCATTAATAATGATTTAACAAATAATTCAATTTTAGATTTTATTCGTATCGAAGGGGATGAAAATTTAATCTTGAGTAATGTTAAAAGAGCTGAAGATGATTATGATATTTCTGGTAATATTGAATCTAAAAACACTGATAAATCAATTATTGTTCGTGTTTATGAAAGTCTTGGTGGTAAAAGTTCTGGTTCGTTAACATCAAATGAAAAATTAAAATCTGTTTCAAAAGTTAATGCATTGGAAGAAGAATTGGAAAAATTAGAATCTATTAATGTTGATGGTATTACTAAAATTCCAATTAAATTAAGAGCTTTTGAAATTGCAAGTTATAAATTGGTATTTGCTTGAGTCCTTAACCTTTTATTCAATTCTCTATTTTTATACCTTTTTCTACTTGATCAAAAATCCATAAAAAAAGTCAATATATGCAATTCTTTATACCTCTTTGTAATCAGTATACCGACGATTACATAATCCGATATCACTTGGAAATAAATTATTGGAATTTAATTCAGATCTATGAACGTTGAATAAAATTAAATCCAAGATGACTGAATTACTTGTTAAGAAACATGTGAAATATTTCCAAATGTGCCTTAAGGTACTACCTTCTAGACTTCAAAGAGAAGATTCAAATAAATTAATGATTATATATTGTTGTATTGGTGGACTCTGTTTGTTGAAATATGAATTTAATGTCAAAGAACGTCAAGATTTAGTGGATTTTATTTATGAACATTATGTTACCACAGGTGAAGGATTTAGAGGTTCTTTGACACATAAATTACCAGGAGTTACAAGGTATGATCCACCCACTGTGGCGAATACTTATTGTGCATTATGTATATTATTGATGCTTCAAGAGGATTTTTCCAAAAGATTAAATCGTGAAGCCATGTTGAAATATTTAATCAAATGTCAAACAAAAGATGGTTCATTTAGATCTATTGTCGATATTGATGAGATGCCATTTGGAGATGGGGATTTAAGACAAAGTTATATGGTTTGTTGTATAAGGAGGATTCTTAAAGGTGAAGATGATATAGATATTGATGCATTAGAAAGAGATGTATTGAAACAAGTTGGATATAATGGTGGGATTGGTGTTGGTGAGTCACATGCTGGCTATGCATTTTGTGGATTAACATCGTTAAAGTTGATAAATAGGTTAAAAATTGATGATGATGATTGGGATAAAACAATTGAATGGTTAGCACATCGACAAATAAATTTTAATCAATATAATAATGAGCTTTTAAACACAGAGTTTGGTGATGAAGTGGATAATGGATCACATAATGGACGTGATAATAAATTTGGAGATACTTGTTATTCATTTTGGACAACTGGAACGTTGAGTTTATTTGAGAAACAATGGATTATTGATTCAAAAAATATGGAGGATTATCTATTGAGGATAACACAAAACCCTATTGTTGGTGGATTTGCTAAAAGTGATGCAGATGATCCTGATCCATATCATAGTTTCTTGGCATTGGCAGCATTGGCTATGGTGGATACACAGAGTCGATCTAATTTAGAACCTATTGATCCATTATTAACCATCACCATTGAAGCATCAAATTTCGCATCTACACTGTATCAATAATTTATACCTATTTATAAGTTTTATATACATATCTACTTCATCGTACTAACGAACCTGATAATCTCTTCATATATCCCCCAAGCTATCCCTGCACTGAATGCCTTTCTTGTTAATCTTAATGATAATCCATCAAATAATCTGAAAACACCATCGTTTTTCAACACAAGGGCAAAACTTCTAAAGAATCCTTTAAACTTTTTCGGTTCCAATTGCATACGAGTCTTTATCGTATCGAAAGGTGCTGTTATCGTGGTTGCTAAACTCGCAGCTATAAATGCAGATGTTGAGTTAATCAATGCGGATCTCTTCATATTGAACATTGTATGATCTGATTCGGATGCCTTGGTTATATTTAATAATTTCGGTATCACCAACTTGCTCTGTTCATACAATACGACATATAACCCAGCATATGGTGCATCTCTAGCAGCTGTTGCTGCAAATCCGTTAAAGAACCCTCTAATACCCTCTTTCTGACCTATAGATCTGAAAGCGTGCCATATTGAGTCGTAGTTGTAAAGTGTTGATTCATAACGAACTTTCATCACGGTGACGGGCATCAACATGAATCCAACAAGACCTCTAGTTAGCCCACCAGTGATCAAGTTCTCAGCCATGGACAGTTTAGGTAAAGTTGAGCTTGATAATACCTGTTTTGGTGCTCTGATATCGCCCATTCCGGCAGCTTTGTTCTTAGCAATTGTCGTTCTGAACACGTTGAGAGATGCCAAATACAATGAGCTCCCTATAGAGGTTCTCAGAGCTGATGGAAGTGTACCTCTCCATAGTTGTTTGTACGAGGTCATGTTGCTGATGGTGCTCCTGATGGAGCCACTTTGCGGCTGTTGAAGCCTCGTTTTGAGCAGATCGAATGGCTGGAGCAGCACAGAAGAAGTCAATCCACCGGCAAAGCCTCCTACCAAATGCGAAGAAGTGTTGGAGTCCCTGGACATTGGCCTTTTTGGGGGTTAATCCTGGTTATTGCTGCTGACGGTGCATTTGATTGTTAAATATGCCCGAGAAAAATCTGTCACTTCCCCGGTGGTTTGTACACTCGGAGGCCATGGATTACGAGATATTAGCTGATTATTTGTATGTAAATGGTGGTTTTTTTATTAAATTATCGTATTCTACGCTATTGAAAGTACTTGGCCAGGAAATCTGGTGGAATTTGCACCAGTTTTGGTTCATTTGGTTCATTTGGCTCTTGAGACTGCGAAGTAATGATGCTCACGACAATGTCGTTTGTGATTTTGGTCAGATGGATGTCTAAATTGGTGGGATTGTTGCCTATTGATAGCCTTGTAGTGCTGTGCCAATTTGTATCACCTTTGGTGCAATTTGAGCTTAAAATGGGCACATTAGAGAAATTATACGATGCTAAATCACCATTTAACCCGACCCCCAAGTATTTAGTATAACTCTCTTTTAAAGCCCAGTACTCGGTGAATAATAGTTTTAGTTCATCCTGGTCTTTTATAGCACACAATGTATCATACTCCTTTCTATGGAATATCTGTTTAAAATGCTCCAAATACCCTGTTCCAAATTGGTCCACATCGGACACACTAGCCAAATCTATACCAACTTCACCAGGTGCCACCACAATAGCCGTGTATCCCTGCTGGTTACTCATACTAAACTGTAAATCTGACCCTATTAGATACGGTTTACCATATTTATTCTGTCCAAATTTCAACTCATCGATATCGTCTATACCCATATAACATCCTAAAGTCACTCTTTGTAGCAATTGGTTCGCCAAAGCGGTCTTTGCATCCTCATGGAATCTTTTGGATATAATCTTGGTCTGCTGCTCGAAGGGCAACAGTCTCAATGCAGTTTCAAACTAGGTTATATTAATATCGTTCCATTTCATTTTAAATATAATACCCACTTTATAAGCATCATCCCAAAGTTGACCAATTTCCACGTAGAAAACTGCAATTTCCCTCAAATCATCACCAATAAGCTGTTTAATCGCACTCTGAATACCTTCTAATGACATTTCACCTTACATTAACCCAGTTCAGACTCAACTTGTTCGAGGAAACTTCATGAGTAATAAATAATTTCACCAGGGCTGCAAAACCTTTTAACCAATTTTATGGAGAAAAACATCTCAAGATAAGCATCATTATCATCAACATCAACATCAAACAAATCGAAAACTTCACCAAAATGGCCATAAGAGAAGAGCTTGTTTCCAATGCAGTCTCTTTCCTAAGAGACCCACAGACATCCACAGCACCGCTGGACAAGAAAATCGAGTTTTTAAAGTCCAAATCGCTGAACCAAGAAGAAGTTGATGAAGCGTTGAAAAGGGCTAATGATACATCAAAAGATCCACAAGAGAACAAGGAGTACAAGGCTCAAGAGGTACAACCGGCTCCACAGTACTACACTGCCCCACCACCACCGGTGCCAGAAAGAGACTGGAAGGACTACTTCATAATGGCCACTGCAACTGCTGGTGTAGGTTATGCCCTGTATCAAATCACAACAAGATATCTAATTCCAAATATCCTACCAGAATCCAAGTCCAAATTGGACCAGGATAAAGAGGCCATTGAGGAGGAGTTTGTTAGAATCGAAGCCACGTTAAAGGAAATTTCCCTTACAAATAAAGAATTAAAAGACAATGAAAGGGCCAAAAGTGAAGAAATTTCACAAACTATTAAATCAGTTGAAGATGTAATTAATATAACCAAATCCAAGAATGAAAAAATTGAAAATGATGTGAAATATTTAAAATCTGAAGTGGAAAATTTGAAAAATTCATTAGATAAATCAATTGATAAACAACAAAATAATATTTCATTGGAAATTTCTACATTACAATCAGAATTAAAATCATTACAACAATTAATCAAGAGTAAACAAAGTTTCTCATCTGATATCAAAACCAATAAATCACCAATCCCACCTGCTTCATCAATCCCATCCGCAAGTGAAATTCTTAAAAAGGCAAATTTATCAAATTCTTCATCTTCCGAACCAAATTCTCCAGATTTAAATGATTCAACTCGTTCAATTCCTAAATGGCAACAACAATCCTCATCAGCTTCAAGTTCAATTCCAGCATGGCAACAACAGGCAAATAATAAATCAATATCTTCATCACCTTCACCATCAAATATTCCAGCATGGCAACAATCCAAGATTAATTCTGGTAATGCAATCCCTGCATGGCAACAAGCAGCACAACAATCTAATACATATGAAGAATCTAAACCTGTGGAAATTCCACAAAATCAAAAATTTGAAGCTTGAATTTCGATCTACAATATATATAAATCAATAACTTTTATTAATGAATCAATTATAAATTTCCAATATGCCTGTAATTATACAAAATCTCTAAAATGAAACATATACGTTCAACCTAAAACCATGAAAACTATCCTCAAAATACCTATAAAAAAAACCACACAACACAAGATACATTCCCCTTAAATCACTTATTGTTTTTTTTTAACAAATTTAAGCCCAAACAGATGTAGAATTTCTTAAATTTTTAGAATTATTACCCCAAAGATCACCTAAATATGTTGTTGAATCATCAATTGAAATTCTTTGATCAACATTATTTAAAAATTGATTTGAAATTGATGGTGAATTTAATTTTAAAGATTCAGAAGTTGGAGTATTTGATCTTAATTGATTGAAAATTGGTGAAGAACTTGTATGTCTTTCAATTGGTTGAGCTGGTGGGAACATTTGTAATTTATTATAATCATTATATCCTGATGATATTGTTTGTTGATTAAATTGTGTTGGAATTTGTTGTGAAAATTGTTGTGAAACTTGTGAAACTTGTTGAACCTGTGGAACCTGTTGAACTTGTGGTAAAACTTGTTGTTGCATCATTGGTTTCTGTTGAGTATATTGTGCACTTAGTCCATTCAATTGCATAGCTTGTAATTGTTGTTGTTGTTGGAACTGTTGAGATTGAACTTGAGCTTGGGCCTGAGCTTGAGCTTGATTCTTATATTGTTGAATCATTGGAATTTGTTGATGAAACGAACGTGAGCTATGATTATGATTGTTATGATGATTATGACGATTGTTATGATTATTACCTCTATTATTACCATGATTATTATGATTTCTATTTGGATGAACATTTGGTGCATAATGATGATTAAAAGGTTGATGCTTTGTGAAATTTGAAATGGCTTTTTCCACTTCACTAAACTGACTCACAAAAGGATGACTTTCAATGACAAGTCTATCACTAGTAACACCATCATTATTAGTGATTAAACCTACTTGAGATTGTTGAGTTTCAACAAATGTGGACATATTGAATATAAACCACTATGAATATGAAACTTAAAGAATGTATGAAATGAACGGACAAAAGCTTCGAGCAAGATGATCCTGAATGAACGAAAACCCCAACACTTGAACAAGTCTAATCTTTAAATCACCTAGACTATGAGTATCTGAAAATTTCAAAATACCAACTCTTCTCTCGAGGAATAAACAATGATTTTTTTTCTCGGAGCGGTCAAAGTCGGAAATGAATTTCAGGTCATGTGACAAAGTCGGAACTCATCTCAAATAGCCGCCAAAATTCAAACCAAAACACATCAATTGAACATTAGAGCTTTTATAGAATAAACAAGGATAAAGATATGAGCGTTGGAGAAATAAACCTGGTGTATTTGGTGACGCTGTGTCTAAGGAAAAGAGCCACGTCACAAGTTTTCAACTCGTTGTTTAAGCAATTGAATCATAAACAGGAAGTTAGTGTACAAGATTTAATATCTATATTATCCACAGATGAAGAATTAGATCCATTAGTGGTGATTTATTTAATCAGTGTTGCTACCGGTGATCAATCAACAAACTTAAGACTATCAACTTTACTGGAGAATTTGAATACTGCATCAAGTGTTAATCAATATTTGGTATTAAATGCCCTGACGAATACATTTAGAGATGAGCATTTCCAAAATTCGTTCCCATTCAATTCATTTGAAATCAGTGCTATCCTTAACTCATTGACACATTATATCAAGAGTTTACTCGAGTCACAGGGGAAAAATCATGATGTCTTGGAACCAGTTAGTTATCTCCTCAATGTTATGTTTGAAACAATACCATTTGAAGTATCACCTTTATCACATGAACAAAATGAATTATTAACTACAATTATTGGTGAAATTAAACATGTGAATTCACCATTATCAGATCTTATTGAAATTAATATGAGTAAATGTTTGAAAAAACCATCAATCGTTAGACAATCCGTTTCATTATCATCCGGTACAGCTATAAATACATCAAGTTCATTACAACAGGCATCTCATACTTCATTCTTAAAGACAAATAAAATACCAAAATTCATATGGATAAATTCAGCTATTGAAACTTGGTCTTCTCATAGTGATAAGTTCATTCAATCATTTAGTCAATTTGTTAAAATTAAGACTAACCAAAATATATTGAATGAATTAATTAGTACTTCATTTGAATGTATCACTATTGCATTACAATCTAAAGACACTTCAAGTATTTTCATTCAGAATTGGAAATTATTCATTACAAAGAGATTACCTTTATTAATCAAATCATTAAATTTGAAAAATGTTGAAACATCATTAACAAATTCTTTTAATTTAATTGATCCAAAAGTTTCAAAATTTATAAAATTAGGTTCAAGTGGTAATGTGGATCAAAATGATGAAGATGATGATATTTTTTCATCTTTCCCATCTACAAATACCGATATAAGGCATGATTTCTTAAGAAGTTGTATTGCATTGAAATTATTACCATCAAGCTCATTCAATTCATTATTAAAAGAAGATGCACATGCAGAGAGTAGACCTTTAGTGACAAATGATGATGCTCTAAATGATTCAGGAAAATCAATTGAATTGAAACAAACATTACATGAAACATTGATTGATATTAATCCTGAATTTATTCCTCTTGAGGATTCTGGATTATTAGAATTTTTAAACTCTGTTGAAGCATTTGAAGGTACAAAGCAAGTTGAATTGGCTAATTTGATTTTGGAAACAATCAAAGAATTTATAAATAATGATGATGTTTCACATTTTTATAGATTGGCTTTAGGATTAGGACTTGCACAATCTTCATTACATTCAATCTTATTCCATTTATCACCACAAGTTTTCCTTAAACCTATAATGAATTTTTTAGATAAATGGCAAGTATCAAATGATGATATGAATTTTCAAGATTTATATTCATCTTTTGGTTGTGTTTTGTTATTATTTTTATTAATTGTTAAAAAATTTAACATATCATTGGATAAATTGATTAAATTAAGAGATGATGATAATAATTCATCATTTTGTATTAAATATTTGGTTAATTTAGGTTCATTGAAACAATTTGAAAATACAAATCAACAAACAGAATTATTAAATGGTTGGATCAATGCATTATTTGATTCTGGTGGTATTTCTGATGATTTAATGCGTCTATCCACAGTGCAAGAATGTTTCCAATTATTCCCAGTGATTTTCCAACAGGCTTTCATTGGGTGTAAACAAGGTATAGTAGATATTGATACAGTTAAAGGTGGATTAGAATATTTTTTACAACCATTTTTATTAAGTACCATTGTCGGGATATTATCATGGAGTGAAAATTATTTATGGAAAAATCAAGATGTTGATTTATTGGTGAATCTTATAAAGACTTTAATTAATCCACTAGATCTAAGTGGAGAATCTGTTCATATTCATAAATTGGTTTTATTGATATATGGACCAAACTTATATGGATTATTATCATCTTTAGTTAAAAATTCATTGAATGCAAATATTGATTTGACGTTATTATCCCATTTGAGAGATTCTATTGATACAGAAGCCAAAATTACAAATTTTTTCCAACAAGATACATCACCAACATTCCATAAATATTTACAAAATGGAGTTTCTGAACATGTTAAGAAATCAGAAACTCATACATCACCAGTTATGCTTCTTCATAATCAATTCCATTTATTATTAAATTGGACACAATCATCAATAACTTCATCATATGATTTCCAATTATTTACCACATTATCAAAAATAATAAGTGAAGAAATCATTATAGATTATTTCACAGGTCAATTTATTGAAAGTCAAAGTATTAATAACAAAACATCACAATTGATTTTAGAATTATCAGTGTTTTTAATGGTAATTCAATATGTTGATAATTTAGAGAGTAAAGATAATGTTTTACAATTATTAAAGAATGAGGGCAATCTAGACATTTCAAACCCTAGGATTTTCAAAGTTCTGATAACAAAGAAACAAAATTTGATAGTGGATTCAATGGAAAGGGAAGTTTTACAAATATTTCATGATAAATTTATAGAAAGTCTTGAGGCATTGATACAATTAGTTTAAATGAACATGGGATAAATTTAAATGGAATGATGTAATGTATGAATCCTTGTAAAGAGGCTCGAATAAACCTTGTAATATTAGGAATTGTTTTACATAGTCATTATACAAAAATAGAAAGTAGTGAATAAAGAATAAAGTGAAGTCTATTATGCTGACATAAGTAAGATATAATTCGGGCCCTTAACAATTTTGAAGTTTCTTTCGTTTAAATTTACACAGGTTTATTAGATTAGTTTAAACTAAAAGTTTATACTTCATTGTTGATAATGGCATGACTCTGGTATACTTCTTTATCAAGATATATTGACCATCAAAGAAGAAAGCATATATTTGACCTATATTTTTTCTCAAATTAACCACATCTTCTTTGTCATGTCAGCCGGTATAGACTGCGGTATTGTGATTGTTAATTACATTTGTGGAAAGCGGATTTACATTATAACTAGATATTGGGATCACCTTAAGTGACCTTTTCATTTATTTGATGTATACACAAGTCACACTGGTATCATTGATAAAGACTATGAGAACCCTGAGGGTTTAGATATTGATCTGTCTTTGATTAAAGTTGACTTTATTTCTTGAAAATATTAGATATTCAGTAGGTGATTAGTTTAGTTCCAGATCCATGCTTTGACATCATTGATTGTTTACTTTTAAGCAATTAAACAAGTAATTGATAAATTAGCCGTCCAATTAATAATTTTCTCAATTTCTGTTTAAACTCATGTATACATTAATTGAAAAAAATAAATTGGTTATAATTAGAATTAATCTAATTTAAATATATTAAACAATCAACAACCAATTTAATATTTATGAATTTATTCTCTTCTGAGCAGGTTCTCAGCTATTATAGGACTTTATTTGCACATGATAATATGATGTTTATAATGGCATTAGTTCAGTGTCCATATTACCAGAAAATAATTGAGGAACAGATTAGGATTAATTAAATTGTTTATTTCCATGGCGCTTCAACTATTACTTTTGTATATAATTGATACAAGATATCTCAACGAATTCATAGATGATGATCATGAAACACTGGAAATGATTAATTATGACTCTGTCTTTGATCTAACGTTGAGATTTATAACTTGACCTTGAAATTTGTAGATGTTGTAATATATAATATACTCAATTAAACCATGTAAATAATTAATCCGTTGATATAGTTTATATCTACAACTAAATCTTCTTATAATGCAAGATAGTATACATATATTCATGAAATAGTCTACCAGTAGCCCAGCTCTTGAATATAATTATAGTTGATGAACAATAATTATTATTAGCCGCCAGCTTTTAATTTATAAGTTGTCACTTGTCATGGTGATATTTAAATTTCAATTATACAAATAATTTAACAGCTCTGTGTAATTTAATTTATCTATATAAATATCTGGATTAACCCCTGATTTCCTATCGATTTATATTCGTTCGAATTCCAATATTGCACTGATTTGAATTTGGGATTTCATCCATGTGCTGTTTTGGATTCGGTTTGGTGCTATAGTCATATATAGGACTGTCTCTCAATTCTGGAAATGCTGAAAATTATCAGACGCTCGGTTGCACTGTCCACTGACTCGTTGGTGGCAATTGCTCCAGATAGGTAGGCGAGCATGTGAAAGATAAAGTGAGAGAGGATTATGGTATTGTTCAATCAATGTTCATCCATTTAGATCAGTTTTTTAAAATTATACACAGAGTCACACTGATATCAATGATCAAATATCATATTAAATGGGGTTGTCCTTGATAGAAGTTGATGTTTATTTTAACAAGTTTAATCATGTAGATTGTATCACGAGCTCATATAATTATTATAATCCAGTTAAAGTCTTTGATGGGGATTTGTACTGGTACGTTTAGTTCAATGGTGGGAGATTTTGATATTATTAGTCCATGAGAAATTGAAGTGATCTTAAAATCATTAGAAGATATTTGAAATTGAATCTAGGACCTCTATTTAAACGTACTAGGTGTATAAATCAATTTAGTTTACTTCTATTCAATATAGGAACCCGTTGAATCTTAGAGGTGGGACTGTGGAAATATAAGTCAAGGTTATTACAGTCTGAGAAAAGATGTGGACTACAAACTACAAGCCAAAGAAAGTATTTTTCCTCAGGGGATACATTGATACATTATATGAACTTGAACTTCAATTAGAACTTCAATCTAGTAAAAAGGTGATGATGTTGTTGAGTCTAGAAGTGAAATAAAGTTATAGTGCTGAAGTTTAATATAATGTAAGGTTTTAAGGATCGACAAGTATATAAGAATACACATATCTCACGTTGAGAGTGGAATATCAAGAAGATCTACTGATTAGACAGAAGTGTGTTTATATATAATCCTTGGTTTTTTAGCTGTTTAGATGATAGTATTATGGGTAGGTTTCCTTGAATATGTGCACAAAGTTCAAACCATCTAAAGAAAATGTCATGCAACTATTGTAAAGGACGTCAAATTAACTATTATATCAACTACTATATACACTTGAAAGATGTTTTCATTTGATTTTTGAAAATATTTGTGAATATACAATTAAAATCATACTAATTTCATTGATCATGACCTTGAGAACCATATAGTGGTTTAGATATGGATCTATCATTGATTAAAGTTGATTCAATTCAAATTTTGCAGTAAAATACAAATTAATCCATGTAGATAATCAATTAAGAAAGGAATGATCTTGTTTCATTAGCTCATTTTTTATCTTTACTTGAACTTGAACTATTATAGATCTATATAGTCTTAATCCAATAAATTATACATTCCAAACTGGCACTTTCCATAAAATTAGCCGCTGAATTAATTTTCATGAATTGGTATAAATACAGAGCCGTATCCCTTTTAATTTCCATCAACCTATTTTTTGAAGCTGAAACACATACGATTAAACGAATGCATCCCATGAAAATATGGAAGGAAATTGGGAGAAATTTGTCTTTGAACAGTACAATTGTGATCACTCTTGAGTGCTCATTTTTGGAGAAATTTTCTACTATGATGTTGGAATTGAAATCTAAAGCTTGTGAGTACAATTATATTGAATCAACAATTTAAAAATTGTAATACTTGTGATCCAAATTTTCTCATATACTAATCAATTATACAATTATAGCAAAGTATAACAAGATGTTTTCCTTTAGCAAGTCGTCCATGACTTGTTCTCTCGAGTCAAGAGTAAAGACCACATATTCTTTAAATTTATATTTAAAAATATGAATATCTTATACACAGAATCATACTTATACATTGATTGAAATCGTGGAAATGATTTGTGTCTTTGATAGAAGTTGATGTTTACTTTAACAAGTTAAATCATGTAGAATTTGAATTTCACGTATAACAATAATAAGCTTGATAAATCTTTGGTTCACGTACATCATAATAAATCTAAAGATCTTCGACTACTTATTAGTTTCAGGAATTAATATACCACAATTATGAGAGCTACAATACATTGTTAGTAACCAAAGTGGTTGAACAACTCGAAGTTTCTTGAGTTATCTCAATAAAATAATACTCAAATAATGTCACCATGTATATCAACATATAATTCCCATACACTATTAGTCAAGTGTTATCACATACAAGCTTCACCATCTTCACATTGCAAAACTAATTACAAGAGCTTTTGTACTTTATTCTTCTTTAATATAGCTTTACTCCCTAGTGTGACGTGTATAGACTCATCTGTATCACTATGTTTTGTCCTTAGGCTTGAATGTACGTCCCATATCAACTTTGTCTTCATGATATAAATTTTCATGTATTTTGATCTACCAACGGAACCCAAAATTGAAATTTTGAAATCCGTCAACATTAATATCAACCTGGCATATTCAGGACCCCAACGTTAGAATCACATTTGTGGTCAATTAGATTACAATGACCATTGTAAACGTCTTTCGAAAGATTGAGTAGCCTTCTCAAACTTGACGTTAGATTTAAATGTTCAATGTTCAGCAGAAATGTCATTCTATGTCTAGTGTCTAGTCCCTCTTTTGATCATAACGTATTAACGTTCGATTTGATAAAATGACTACAATTATATAGTAGATTATTGAACTTAATGTCATTAATTATAAAGAGATATAAAAATATGATGAGTATCAAATAAAGAATGTTATAATATAAATAATATTGATATCATTGATCAAGACCATGAGAAGAGCTATAAAGTTGTTCAGATATGGATCTGATTAATTTGATTGAATTCATTGACGTGATATTTTTTTTCGAAATTAAAAGATATTCTGTAGACTTAATAAGTATGATTTTACAACATTTATTAGATCGATGATTTGTATAAAAGATCAACAACGTCTATTAGAGTTGACGTCATTGATTGTTTACTGTAATTACCAAACAAGCAGTTTATTAATTAGCCGCCCAAATTAAAGATATTTTGTGTTTGTGAATTCATTTGAGTGTAAATTGAAAGTGAAATCCGATTAGAAAATCAACGTATCTCGTTTGAATCTAACAAATATTACCAGCAAAATTAGTAATTGATATGCCCAATCAATAATTATACGATCATGATAAGTCTTTAGACAATTCTGAGAAAACCAGCTTGATTCCTGTTGAGTAACCCACTGCAGACATGACTTTTGATTTTTATAGTATGATCATAAATCAGAAGTGGTACATGTTGGATGGAATATTGTTTCAACTGTTACTTTTGTATATAATTGATATAAAATTTCTCAACAAATTCAGAAGTGATGATCAGAGAAATTGAAATGATTTTAATATGACTCTATCTTTGATCTAGTTGAATATGTACTGAACGTTTGACATTGAAATTTGTAGATATTGTAATAGATACTAGCTTATATATTAATATCGTTTGATAAATTATCAGTTGGCATATATTTATACCTACAATCTACAATAACAATTGTACTCTTGTAATATCGATATAGAGGTCAGTAGCGCAGTTCCAGAGTCTTATTAGTTGATGATCAATATGATCATTAATAGTTATTAGCCGCGGCCGGCCAGATTTTAATTAAATATTGTCATGGTGATATATGTAAATTTTAATTACGTCTTTGCATGTGATTGATTTTACGGTACGTACGTATATAAATACGAATTCCCTGATTTTTTTGATCAACATTATAATATATTCGTTCTAGCTAAAACTATTTAAGTAATATTTTTCTAATATCATTCCAGTGAGTGACCTGTAAAGGCTTTCACAGCATATGAATTCATGATACATTAAAGTAAGCTTTATAAATTAGGTTCCAAATTTTCACTATTCCACTAATCATACATGTTTGATAGAGTGAGATAGAGGGTTATGGTATATAATTTTGTCCAATCAATATCCATCCATTTAGATCACCTTTTCAATCTTATACACAGAGTCATACTGATATCAATGATCAAATATCATGTTGAATGGTTTTGTCCTTGAATATATAGAACTTGATCTTTATTTTCACAAGTTTAACCTTGTAGATTGTCCTTTATCAAGTTACACATGAATGTTCTCATGTAATAATTATTTAACTTACACACTCCAGGGGTTATAAGTTATAAGTTCTATCTACTAGCTACCTGGTTTAAACGTGTGAGATTGACAGAATTAAGGGGTTATTTGAAATCAATTAGTTCTTCATCTTCCATGACGAATAAGTCTTCCTCTTTCAATTCTTCAGTTTTCAATTCCAATTCTTTCAAATAAATCGATGTTGATTCCTTGTCTACCAACCGAGTTGAAATAGCTTGAGCGCCCGTTGCATTTGTGATATGATAAAAAAGTCTGTCGTTAATATCATAGTTATTACTATTAGTAACATTGAATACATATAGCTCACTTAGTCATTACTACTCTTGAGTCTATATAACTACAACAAACTGACCATATCACGTGGATATAGAACAAGACTATCCTCGGTGATCCTCGGATTACTATAGAGAATATACAAAAAAGGACGTTACAAAATTAATTTCTCATCAATTTCATATCAGTGCATTTCCAAGCCCTGATTATGCATTGCGCAGACGTGGGATTGTCTCGTTATCTGCTTATATATTGTTTTGAGAACTTTTGAGCTACTATACATTAACATTCTTTCCTGTGTCGAGAAGTACCATTATAATTATTATTATTTTTTCATTTACATCAAATCTTTGAAAATATAGAACATTAAAGGCATATATATATATACTCGATTATGATAGTGAATATAATCTACAAAATCATACTGATATCATTGATTAAGACCTTGAGAACCATAGCGGTTTAGATAAGGATCTATCATAATTGATTGAATTAGTTGATTCAAATTTTGGCAAAATACAAATTATGTAGATAATCATAGGCATGATGATCTTATTTCAATAGCTTATCTCTTTATCTATATTTGTTACAGCTATTTGATCTATAGTTTTAATTCAATAAGATATAAAATAAAAATATATCCAACATCCAACTGATACACGTCACTTTCCATAAAATTAGCCGCTGAATAGTTTATTAGCCGCTGAATTAATTTAGGAAGGTATATAAATATACAGAGCCGTATCCCCCTTTTAATAATCTATATCATCTTTTGAAGCTGAAACGAGGATTGAGATAATGTCTTTGTAAGGTCTAGTAGCTGACTCTTATTTGTTAGAGCTGAGTTTAACTAGCAGTAATCATGAGTGATTTTTATGATTTAAACTATGGAAATTGAATATATATACTAATCAATTATACAATTAGAAGTACCACCAGTTAAATATAATTACCATTTGACCTTAGTGGCACCATGATTTATAAAGTTCCCAATTTTATATACCTGCGCCAAAGTTGTTAGAAGAAAATTCATTATTATAGATTATAGTTCATTAATATTTAGATATCTATCGACATGATCATTATTAATATCTTATACACAGAATCATACTTATATATTGATTAAAGTCATGGAAATGATTTGATCTTTGATATAAGTTGATGTTTATTTCAACAAAGTCAATAATGTAGAATCTAAACTGTATATATAGTTATAATTCAGTCCTGATTTGTCAAATTTAATTAATATAAGTATAGATCTATTCTTTGATACGTAACTTTCAAATACTAGCTGTATATTGATTGGTTTAATATTATGAGTTTAACTGAAAGAAATCATAATAGAAAAAGTACGAGTACGTCGCCTTTACCAGATACAAATGTTTGAGTTTGAATATTTTGAAATGTCCTGACAATTTTAATAAATGACGGTAAAAAACACACAATTGAAAACACATATATATAAACTAAAACTTTGCAATTCATTAATTATTTCATTGACACCTATCAAGCCTTACCAATTGGTGTTGCAACTCTTGTTGGGTTTTGATTTGATCCATCATCAAAATTTCCTTCACCTTCATGATACATATCTTCTATATTAACCTTCTTATTAGATTTTTTCTTATTCAATTCTTGAATTTTAGATTCTTTCTTTTTAGCTTTTTTCTCTTCTTCTAATTGTTTACCTTTCAATACAGCATCTGCAGCTTCATCATCATCCAATAACCAAAATGCAACTTCTCTTGAAGGTTTTTGGAAACCAACAGGTTGTTGTTCAGTAGCTTTACCTTCCATAACAACTTGTTGAACATGTTCTTTTTGTTTAGCACGATCTCTCATTCTTTCTTCAATTGTACCACTAACTAATAATCTATAAACTGTAACTTGACGTGTTTGACCTAATCTATGAGCTCTATCCATAGCTTGTGAATCAATAGTTGGATTCCAATCAGAATCATAAAAAATAACAGTATCTGCAGCGGTTAAATTAATACCTAATCCACCAGCTCTTGTTGATAATAAGAAAACAAATATTTCAGGTCTTGTTTGCCAATCATTAACTAAATCACGACGATCATCTAATTTTGATGAACCATCTAATCTAATATATTTATATTGTCTATAAGTCAAATATTCTTCAACAAGATCCATCATTTTAGTCATTTGGAAATAAACCAATACTCTATGATCATTTTTTTTCAAATCCACTAATAATTCATCTAATTTGGCCAATTTAGTAGAATCTGTAATAAATCTATTCATTGATGGCATTCTTATAGATGAATAACCAACTTTATTATTTAATGCAGGTGGTAACATTTCAGCTCTTGGATATTGTGATAATGGTAATTGTCTTTCCATATATTCATATTGTTCATCTAATGATAATGGTGATAATGCTTTTCTAATCTTTGGATTGAATAATTCATAATTTTTATGATTAACAAATGATCTATCATTACATGTTAATTCAACTGGTGGAGCTGAAGCAGCTGGTTGAATTGCAGCATCATGAACATTTAGATATAAATCTTCATACACTGTTTTTTGCACTTCAGTTAATGCAGAATTTTTGAAAGATTTATCATTAATCAATAAGAATTTATTTTCCAATTCATTTTCTGTAATATCATCTTGATCTTCATATTTTTTCAAATCTATAGCACGATTAATTAAATCTTGTTTGGCAATTTTAGAAACAGATCTTGGTGTAGAATCAATAAATCTTAACCAACTGAAAGCTTTTTCTTCATCTTGATTTTGATTTATGTAATTTGGATTCCAAATGTTTAATAAATGGTTTAATGCATGATTATTAACATCTAATTTATTATCTTCATTAGGTGTTAACAAATCGTTATAAATCAATTTTGGTAAATGATATTCCAATTGATTCTTTGTAGAATAGTTATACTCTAATTGATTTGATTCTCTCAGGAACGAACCTGTTTCTGCAAAATTTGTAAAACTGAAAGAAGATCTAACATCATCTCTTTCAAATAAATCTGGATGATTACAAACTTTTCTAAATTGCATAACTAAATTAATCAATGATTGATTTGAATCATCTGAACCCGAAGTAGCTTTTTCAATTAAATCCATCAATGAAATTTGTGATCTTAACATTTTGTAAAGTTTCTTTTGTCTATTTGTTAAATTACAATAAACATCAATTTCAATCTTATCACCTAATTCAGATTGAACATTCTTCTTAATACGACGCAACATGAATGGTTTTAAAATAACGTGTAAACGACGTAATTGTTGTTCATTCAACTGAGTGTTTGATTGTGCATGACTTTCAATATCTTTAGAAAACCATTCACTAAATTCTTCATGATTATCAAAAAGTGAAGGCATAATGAAATGTAATAAAGCCCATAATTCTTGCATAGAGTTTTGAATTGGAGTACCTGTTAATAATAATCTATTACGACATTGTAAACCTAATAATGATTTCCATCTTGATGATTGAGAAGATTTAATTGCTTGAGCTTCATCTAAAATCATATATTGCCATTTAATTCTTTGGAAATATTGAATATCAGCAACAATTAATTGATAAGAAGTGACAAGAACATGAAATGGAGAATCTTTAGTATATGTAACTTGTTTTCTATCCCAAAATTTTCTTAAAACTTTACGATCCTTTGCATTCCCCCAATAAGGTAAAACTTTAAAATCTGGAACAAATTTTGCAATTTCTTGTTGCCAATTATGTAAAGTTGAAGCAGGTGAAACAACAAGATAAGGACCCCAAATATTATGAGTTTCTGCTAGATATGCTAAAACAGATATGGATTGAACAGTTTTACCAAGACCCATTTCATCAGCCAAAATACCATTAATACCTTGATCATATAAATTAGCTAACCAATTCAAACCTTTAACTTGATATTCTTTTAATGTACAACTTAATAATTTTGGTTGTTCAATTGTAATATCACCTAATGAAGTTGGATTTTGGAAATTTAAATCATCATCATCAATACTAACTTCTTTGAGTCCACTTTTATCATCAGTTGATCTATTGTTAAATTGTTCTGCACGTTGTTTAGCCTCAGTCAATGCACTTTGTGCATTTTCGGCAGCAGCTCTTTGAATTTCTTCTTCATTATCAGAATCGAAATCTAATGAACCAATTTCTCTTCTTTTAGCATCTGTTGGAACAGCAACATCTTTATGAGGATCCACTTTATCTGATTGACCTTGGGTTGCAGACATTGTTCCCTCGATTTCATCAGTTTTGATCTTACGACCAATGAAATGTGAATATAATTCTGTTTGAGTGATTAAGAAGTTTAATTTTCTTGATTGTCTTCTACTTTCTCTATCTTCTTCTTCCTTTTTGGCCTTATCTAATGCTTCTTTTTCGGCCTTCTTTCTTAATTCACGTTCTTCTCTTTCGTTACGTTTCCAGAAATTAAACATTTCTCTCATACCTCTTCTTGCCTTTGCCTGAAGATCTTTTTGAGATTTGTTTGTACGTAATTGCCATTTTTTAGCTTCTCTGGCACATAAGATTGATGTTTTCCTTAGATTGATCAGTTTCGTCTGTGTGGCTTGCTGAATCAATCTATGAACTTTTGGTGCATCTTTTCTTGAAAGATCTTTCCAAATTGTGAAATAAGTGTTATCATATTGTCTTTTGATGGCTCTAAGTTCCTTAGGGTCCAATTTCGAAGCAGCAGGGGTAGTTGTTGCTGGTTTCTTTGGATCAACAACATTGATCTTCTTAATCTTGCCACTGTTAGTTTCATCCTTGTATGATTGTTCAATCTTGGTTTCTGCAGATTTAGCAGCTTTTCTTCTTGAACCACCAATTTTTCTTCTCTTATCATCAGGAACTTCATCATCTTCATCTTCCACAGCGTTTGCAGGGGCAATGTTCACCAATGAGCCATTTGAAGGTTTAGAGAACTTTAGTTTCAGTGAGATGGGTTTCTCAGTAGCAGTAGCGGCATTTCCTTCTGATGTCTTTCTCTTCTTGCCACCACGACGACGAGATTGTGGGTCCTCAACAGCTGGCTCTGACACTGATTGCTTTCTTCCCTTGGCCTTGCCTCCACGTTTCTTTGGCACTGTTAGCGAAGTCAAAGCTTCAGCGGCTGCTTGTTCCTCTTTTTTAACATTGGCTTGGGCGGCTTTCGACACGTTAGCCTTCTTCTTCTTGGATGCTTCCTTCTTGAAGAATTCCAGCTGTGATAGTTGCTTGAACATTCTTCTTAGCTCAAGTTTCTCAGTGGATGACTTATCCAAGAACTCTAGCTCCTCTGTGTTCAAGTAGTCCCAGTTGTTTGCCTTTAATGACAAGATATCCAACGTAGCGATATGAGCCAACTTGGCTCTGACACGGTCCAAGTACGAGTTCTTCTCGTCGAGGTATTTGGACTCGTTCGCCAGCTTGAGCTCTTCTATAAGCTCCTGTGGCAAGATTGTCTCAGCGGGTGTTGTTGTGTCGTCGTCTTCAATTCCATCGTGTTGTTGATCTTGATCATGATCTTGATCTGGATCATGGTGAGCGTGGGCTGTAGGCGATGATAGTATGGACGAGATGGCCATTGGTCTCTGCTGGTGGTGTTAGTAGATGCGTAGTAAGGGATAATCATCAACATACTTGTCCAGGCGAACCGCCATTGGCGGCTCCCAGATCATCAGTACCCGTCACAGCGTGTTGTTGCTGGGCTGGTTTGCTCTCAAAGTCAGACATGGGCCCTTTGGTATGGTGGTCCTGTTCTCTGGCTGGCTTGTCTTCTTGGTGGGTGGTGGAGACAAAGCCACTGCGTTGCAATTTCAAAATTTTCGTTGTCGATTCCAATTTCTCGCTCATCTGGCTTTGGACCTTTTGCCAAACCCGTGAAAATTGTATTGAGATTTGGTGATAATTGTGCTTTTGGCGTGGGTTTTCTAGTGAAGAATGAGGAATAAGTAGTTTAGGCTGTTACTATTATTGGATACTGTTTTATTGAATATTCCTGCTACGTCGAAGTCTACAAATATCACCTCTGGTGTAACATAAAACCACTTCTCCTGGCCACCCAGTGTTGTCCAGTTTCAAAGCTCTTCATTTGCGATCAATTCGAATACGTGGAAATTATGGAGAATTAATCTCGTGACTGAGGTGTTTACACAAAGCGTGAGTATTTTACTGATATTGAAAGCACATGATATCAACCAATTACATCACAGTATCCTATATATGATCAAACTATCCTAAACACATGGAAATCTCCTCATTTAATTTGCCCTGTAATCTTTCTTGTGGTCTCTGTTGTAAATTTCTCGGAGCTATGAAGCAGAAATTTTGGCGATATAGAGAAAAAGTCGGAATTGGGCCAAAAAGAGTAACTAAAAGTCACGTGAAGTTATGACTTCCGACCAGGTATATATACCTTAGAGTACCTTACAAAACCATCAATAAATAGTCTTTATAAATATAAATCTAGCAATAAATCACTCTGAATAATCAGCCTCGGCTTTAAAGTCAAACATTGTTTTAGTCCAATCATGTAATTCAACGTCTTCTTCATCTTTAGGTGTCATTAAAAATGAACCAATGGCACCAATATATCCATCATGTTTTAAAAAATGAGCCTTCATTTCACCCTTTGACCAAAAATTTATTGCATAACTTAGAGTTTTAATAATAAAATGATGTCCATTGATATAAGATCCACCGAAAAATACATTTTCAACGTTATTAATATTGGCTTGTAAATAACTAATCTGTCCAATGTTATTACTTATAGAATAAACAAGACTTTTAATAATATCAGCTTGATCATTTTCTTCACCTTTTTGAACTTTTTTGAAAACTTTACCAAAAGATGAAGCTATTGTGGAGTTTTTCAATCCAATCTTGTTATAATCACCACCATAAATATCACCTACAAGCATATCAACATTTTTATTATCTCCATATTCTGATAATTGTAACATTGAATCATAATCTTCAACATCAGTCATTAATGATAATAACCCCCAAAGTGTCCCACCTCCCAATGAACTACCACCAACTCTTTGAAATTTACCATTGGGCCCATCAACTCTAAGAATAGAGACACCTGATCCAATATTAACCAATAAATAAGGATATTTAACTTGACAATCTTGGATATAATTAATCTCTTCTGATTCATGATCCATTTGGAAAACTTCACGAGGGATATCCTTAATTAAAAAATCTAATCCATGAATCAAACATTCCATTTCATCCCTTTTAACAATCTTTATCCCTAATTTTTGTTGAAATATACAATTTAATTCATCATAAAATTTATAAGATCCACCTCCTGTACATACCATGAATTCAAATTCAAATCCATCACTTTGTACTAAATCCTCTAAAAATTTAAAAATTTCCTTTATGCTATCAGTTGCAAATTTCTCTAATTGAACTCTATTGTTTAATGTATAAATAATTTTGGTTAAACTACCACCAATATCTAAACCTATATGATTTTTAGGAAATTTTGGTATAGTAATAGGAGGTACTATGGGGAAAAATGAATCACAATGACTATTAAAAGCATCTTTTAAATGATTTCTTGAGACTGAATCGATCATGGCTTCAATCTTTCATATAGAGTATCTTCATCAAGTAAAATCCTCCCATTCTCATTTGTTTATATACAATTCTTAAAAAGTTCCATTGGTTCGTTTATATAAATCGGGCTTTTAACTTTTTACCGAGATTTTATTTATGATTATATATTGACTGCCCAATGCGGTAATAACTATGTACAAGACCCAACGATATCTAATAACTCATTAATTTATGAATTAATATAGCAGATGCAACACTAACGTTTAAACTATCCACTATTGGATCAATATTAACTCCAGAATCAATTTCTACCAAATAATCACTTTTCAATTTCATACTGGTTCGTATACCTTCACCTTCAGATCCTAATACTAATAAAACAGGTGATTGTGTAAGTAATTGATCTAAATCATTAAAATTTAATGCTTTATTCATCAATGATTTTTGAATCTTGGAATTATTTTCATGTTCCAAAGATCCAGTACTAACAATTTTCCAACCTTTTTCTTGAGAATTTTCTATAAATGATAATGGTGAATTAGCTCCAAATATATTTATAAATTCTAATGCACCTGATGAAGTTTTAGAAACAACTGGTGATAATGGTGCACAATTCTTGGAAGAAACAACAATAAAATCAGCACCAAGGAAATATGCAGATCTAATAATTGCACCTAAATTATGTGGATCACTAACTTCATCAAGATAAATCCCCAGAGGAAATGGATTTGTAGAAGTATATCTTTCAGGGACAGCATCCCCCAAGAAATCTTTATTAATTTCATAATCTTGAGAATCTGGAATCATGGAACCAAGACTATGAATAGGAGTTGGTAATAATGGTACAGTTTCTAATACAATCCCATTATGTACAGCATTATTTGTCATGATATTTAATTCATTCTTATTACTAGCCTGAACAATCTTAATATGTTGTTCTTTAGCCAAATTTATAATCTTGGAATCTTCAGGTTTGGGATTATGTACTAATAATCTTGTAAATGTACCTCTTTTTTGAGATTTTAAAGCTGAAAGAACAGATGATGAACCATATAAACGTTCATAAAATGGATCAGCTGAAAATGGTCCCTCTTTATGAGCTTTTACCCATAAATGTTTTTCTTTCTTTGAACGTTTTTTATATTCTAAAGTTGGATCTTGTCTTTCACGATCATATTGTTCTTTATCACGAACTCTTTGATTAAGACTTTCTCTTGCTAATCTATCAACTTTCACCCTTTTCCCTTCTCTTCTTAACCCTCTAGACTCTTCATATTTATTCTGTTTGGCATGTGTATGTGCATGTTTCCTTTTGAAAAAAGTTTCTTTATCTTCACCTGTTCTTTCCCATGCTTTGATTTTCCTATCAATTGGGAAGTTTCTTTCAAATCTTTCACCTTTCCCACTGGATTTCCCACTTTTAGCTGGGAAAGCCGGGAGAATATCTCTAAAGACCACTCTGGCAGTACTGAAACTTCTTATATTGATCATTATCTTTAAACCCATTCAATTTTGTTCAAAATCCTATTGTATAAAGACATTATGGATCTAGTATTTAATTTTTCACCCTCGGAGATGATATTCTCTCATCGAATTCCGACTTTGATCTTATCCAAAGACTCATCTTTTATCGAATAATCAACTTTGAATTCATCATCAACAGAACTATAGAGATCTAGAGAAATTAGACATGTCTGAACAGGAAAACAAACGTCAAAAAGTCGAACAGAGTAATGGGTTCCAACACCCAGTGAGAAAGGCATTTATAAGTCGTATCACCAATGAAACAAAAATTCAAATCGCTTTATCTCTACATGGTGGACCAATAACCATTGAAAATTCCATCTTGGAGAATAAATCATATGATGCTACACAATCAACCACGTCACAAGTGATCTCCATCAACACAGGTGTTGGATTTTTAGACCATATGATCCATGCTCTGGCGAAACATGGTGGTTGGTCATTAATCGTGGAATGTATTGGTGATTTACATATTGATGATCATCATACAACAGAAGATATTGGAATTGCCCTAGGGATGTGTTTTAAAGATGCATTGGGACAAGTTAGAGGTGTCAAGAGATTTGGAACAGGATTCGCACCATTGGATGAAGCTTTAAGTAGAGCCGTGGTGGATCTTTCAAATAGACCATTTGCAGTTATTGAATTAGGTTTAAAAAGAGAAAAAATTGGTGATTTATCATGTGAAATGATTCCACATTTTCTTGAAAGTTTTGCCGGTGCAGCTCATATAACGTTACATGTTGATTGTTTAAGAGGATTTAATGATCATCATAGAGCAGAATCTGCATTTAAAGCATTAGCTATTGCTATTAAAGAATCTATTTCAAGTAATGGTACAAATGAAGTACCATCAACAAAAGGTGTTTTGATGTAAATATTACAACTTTTTATTTCAATTCATTATGTATCTATATGTTCAACTATGTACAAAATCATTATATCTATTTATTTTGACTCTTAATTAAATCTAATAATTGTCTAACAGAATCAGATTTACCAGTTACTGATTCTTTTCTTTCAGTAAATGATGGTTTTCTAGTGGAAAAAAATGGTTTGTTACGTAATTGATCTTCAATTTTAATACTCTTATTAATAACATCAGCTTTAATAATAACTGCACCATCTTTTCTTAATATAGCTCTTTCTGCACTAAATGGAACAACTGATTCTCTTGGTACAACACCTTGTGATGAAGCTTTATTATATTGTAAATTTGATGAAGTATTTGGTGTTTCAGCAAAGAACCCACCAAATGCAACAACTCTTGTAGTTGGATTAATATTTGTAAAACGACCAGATCCAACAAATTTTTGTTGTACACCATTTGGTGTATTAGTTAAACGACCTTTCATAGCATAACTTAATCCACCTGTACCTTGAATTCCATTAGTTTTTTCACGTAATTGTTTAAAATTATCAATTGGTTGTTGAGCCTTGTATAAACTTAAAAATTTAATAGCTAAACTTGATAAATCATCTTGATTGAAATTTTTCTTCTTTAATGAAGCAGGATCTGTTTCTAATATAAATTGTTGAAATTTTTTTCTTAATCCACTAATATTATCCAATATTTTATTGATTTTCTTTGGATTTGAATTATCTTCAACACCAAATAATGAAGCTAATGTAACATGTCTATTTGTTTCAGCTGAAGCATCGAAAAATAATGGATTTTCACTTGGTATTTCATGAGTTGGTACTAATCCAGTTTCTTCAAATCTTAATCTTTTCCAATGGAATGAACCAGTGGCTTCGTAATCAACCATATGTTCTAATGAATCAAAATCGTTAAACGTTATATAACGAGATTTTATTTTGGAAGGTAATGAATATTTTAACCCCCATTCATCTCTTGCTAATGCATTTGCCCTAGTTTCCACAATTTGTTGTGTTGGAGTTCTATTCCCTCTATGTCTGGCCAGGTTCTTAGGCAGAGATACAAATCTCGATTTGCTGAGTAGTTTAGCAAATTCAGACATTATGAAATGACACAGGATACAACAAATGATTTCTTTATAATCTTGTTGTTTCTTCATGTTCAATTTTCAGCGTTTTTTTATTAAAGCTGGAAAAAATTCGCGGAAAGTTCAAAAATTCGCGGAATATTTGGTACGGGCACTAAACATATAAGCTAGAGCGGAATTTTATAAAGCAATTCTATATTTCTTTATATAGAGACTATAAGTTATTCTGTTTGAAAGATGTTCTCAATCCAGTGTTTGATCACAACTTTCCCTTCGTAAAAAGACGTATCTTTCACATCACGGACTATGGATGCAGAATGTGTGCTTTTGGTGTGTCTTATCAATAAGGGAAATTTCCTCCATTCAAGAGAATTTAAACTTTTAATGATTTCTAATTGAGTGTTGTTTAAATCAAGAATGAATGGTTTCAATGCTTCAGTCTCATAATATGTTGAATCTCTTGCGAAATATGAAAGTTCATTTATAGTAGATTTAAACCCAGGTATTAAATTATCTTTACTATCATTTGATGGAATTGTAATTCTTTTTTGATGTTGAATATCATATTGGGCAATCTTAGCAGATTCAAATTCATCTTTTGAAGTTATTGCATCCCAAACACTTTCCATTAAAAAATCAGCTTGATCATGTAATGCACTACCAACTTTCCCATGATCAAATTCAAATTCAAAATTCGTATCAATAGAATAAATAGATTCAGCTGGTGTAGTGAATTCTAATGATTCATCACCCATTTCATCATCTGATTCTTCAATGATGAAATTTGTCAATGTACTGAAAATCCCAGAATTTTCTTTAAATGTTGAACTTATACGACGATGTGATTTAACAGTTTCCATAATCCCTGATAAGATAAACCAAATGATCCATAATGGTGCAAAAAATAAGATGTTTGAAACCACTTTAACCCATCTTAATTTTCTTTCCCAAAAATTTGATACAATTTCCTCTGGACTTGACACTTCACTTGTTATTTTTCTATTCGAAATGATAATCTCTGAAGAAGCATCTAAAACTATTGGATCATAATTATCAACATAGTTATAATTTAAATCATTCAAGCTAGAATTTTCATCAATATTCATAAATGGATCCACTATTGAGATTCCTGCTGTCCACCAAGCTGTTCTTCGATCATTTATAGCATTTGCATATAAAGAACGATATTTAAATTGTGCCAAAGCGTTATAGAAAACAGATGAAGATGAAGCCATTAATGCAAGTAATGCACCTTGATTAGAACCTGAATGATCTTTCAAAAACATTTGTTTCCCTGATAATGAAAGTAATGAAGGAACCAAATTATTGAAAATTTTAACACTTATATTTGAACCAGGGGTCAATACACCAACATGAGGTGTACAAAAAGTGATGAAATTAATAGGTTGGATCAATTGGAAATAATTTTGATGATATAAGATCCCTATAGCATAACGACTAATTAATCCACCAAGTGAATAACCAATTATAGAAAATTTAGTCACCAAATGATGTTCTTTAGTTAGATTATTAATCTGTTCCATAATTTCATGCGCCACTCGAAGACCACAAACATCAATCCCATCTAATGTTCTATAACCTTCATTTCCCCATGCTTTATATACTACTAATTCCTCTTTTGAATTTAAATCATCACGATGTTGTTCAATTTGTTCATTGATATAGTCGAAATGTGATTTATTTCCCCAGAGTCTATGTAAATTGTTAATGATAGTTCTATCTTTGTATAGATCCACTCACCCATGAACAAGCACTAAAAGATGAACTTCCACCATTTAATCAAATTGTTGTCAATTGTTGATGTTTGTTGTTGCTTAAAAGTCTGATATAAAATCTCGTTTTTCTTATCAGTGACACCCCGGAATTTGATAAGAGCCATATAAACGACGTACTACAATTAATTTAAATATTAATGTTTTATTATAAATAATTGGATATTTGTTTATAAAAAAATGTAAAATGCACAGTTGATCAAAAAATAGTATCGTAAAACTCATAATTCATTCATTGTTTGCTATGCTAAGTCATCTCTCTATCATCAATCGCATCTTCAAATTCATCATTATTTGGAGATTCTGGTTGATCTGTTGTTATATCTTGATTTAAGATTTCTTCCTCTGAATTACCCAGTACTATAGCATTTGGATTTGTATAATCACTTTGATTTATTTCATTACCTTTAATACCTCCAAGAACACAATTATACATTTCTCTAGTCTCTGTAAGAATATTTGTAACAAAACTTATCCATCTTTCATCAATTAATTTTGTATAAATCAATTCATCAACTTCTGAATCATTAAATTTAGAATTTTGGAAAATTGATGAAAATTTAACAACTTCTTCTGCAATTAAAATTAAATGTCCCATATACCCTAATCTAACATGTGTGGTAACTTCTGTATCTAGACATAAATTATAAGCATCAATAATTAAATTGGTTATATCACATTTTTCAAATAATTCCACAACTAAATATGGATTATATGAAATATCTAATCTTCCATTAAATATTTGTTGAACAATATCGAAAACAACATTATGCCAAAAATTATTCCAAGGAAATTTAACAAACATTTTAATTATTGTAGAAATAATTCCAGAATCAACAAGTCCAATTTTGAAAAGATCACCAACCGTAGGGTTTGATCTTAATTGTTCACGTTTTGTCTGTTGAGGTAATTGATGGGGTTTATCCTGTTCTTCATCATGGTCCATTGGTAAATCATCATCATCTTCTTCTTTAATAGAAGTCATTGGATCCAATGTTGGTTGAGGATGAGGTGAAATAGTTATATGCTTAGAACTTAATGCCACAGATGGTTCAGAAGTACCACCAATGTTTAAATTTGAAAACCCATTAAATTGTGTAGATCCAGGTGATGGTGATGATTGTCTTGTAGTATTTGGTTGAATTATTTCTTCACTAAGGGCATCATGTAAATTTGATTCTTGTTGTGTTAAAAAATTATCACGTTCTTTAATGATTTTTTCTGTTAAATGATTATTTAACAGGGCAATATTGGAACAATGTAATAATTCTGCGATTAATTCACAAATTTTAAATCTTTCAAATCCTAAAGGTTCAATTTGTTCATTGATTTGATTTTCAATTCTCTTGGAACTAAGAGATTTATCAGTTAAAATTTCTTTAAAATTTGTCAATTTGGAATAAAATTTTCTTAGCATGCCTCCCAAATATATAGGATCTCTTTTATTTGGTGGATTTGATTCGGTAGTGGTATATAATAAATTTATTGTATCATAATCTGAATTGTTTTTCCTTATAATTTCAATTATGACACCCACAGCTGTGGCTAACCCATTACCCTTTTGTAATATGATATTTATAACTTTCTCTATAGAATCATCACTAACTAATTCTTTTGTTAATAAATTTGGTCCTATAGTGTGTTCATCAATTGAAGTGTTTGCCGAGATAGCAATCAATGCCTTAAGAAAATCACCACATGATGATTGTAATGCAGAATCTTGAAAAGATTGTAATAGATCTAATAATTTTGAAATTAATTTTTGTTCTGATAATAGTTCAATGATTCCAGTTGGATTATCCGGTTTATCAGTAGTTATGATTTTCAAAAGAAAATCCATAATTATGGTAACATTTATATGTTTTAAAAATCTATCCACAATTGTTGTTTGTGACCTTATAAAATTTAACATTTGATCAGGTCTTGATTCAAGTAATTGTTCATTAATTTTGATGAAAAAGGGAATTGATGGAGATGAATTTTGGAAATCATTATCGAAGAAACTCCAAAGCTTGTTTAACAAGAATTGTTCATCCACTAATGTCTCTGATATAAGCCAAATTCTGCATGATAAAATCTCTGAAGCGGCATGGATTCTATTGAACACCACTGATAGATCATTTATAGGTTCTTCATCTTCATCAAACAACGATTCATCATTCATCTTGCTGAACTGTTCTTCATTATCTCTAAACCATTGTACAGAGTCCAATATTATATCTAGTAACACTTCGAGAATCGAAGTCCCGGGTTGTTGTTGATGTAATCTTGTTGTTTGATCATCTGGTTGGACCTTCGATTCCGTGTCCCCTTCCTCCATCTCATGGTCCTGGTCACCAGTGTCATTGATGTATCCAAAGCATATAAAATCAATCAATTTGTTGTTTTGCCTACTCAACTCTGTGATTAAGCTTGAATCATCAAGAATTTCATAGACAAATTCTCTGTCAATGGTTATATCTGCCTTCTCGTTCAAGTCAGAGACAGATTCGTTATCTGCAGATGTCTCTGATGTAAGTGAATGACTCCCCTGTGCATCGTTTTGATCCAATTGTGACGTTGTTGTTGGTGAACTGGCCCCATTCTGCGTGGAATTCCCGTTGATACTGGACCGTTTGAAGTAGTACTCGTCCAAGAGCCTGTTGATGTTGGACGCCGACTCTGAGCTGTGCCCAAATGGCCAGAAAGACATTGCTGAAGAGCCACTATCAAGTGTTCCTGTGGTTGATTGATTGTTGATCTACCCTTTGAGAGGTCACTTATTCGAGCAATTGGAGAGCACTGGGTGCGGGCAATTGGCTGTGGTGGGGTGGTTGCGGTGTGCCCTATTGTTAGAATATGCTCTAATCAGTACCTGTGGTTCCTGGCAATTGCGTCGTTTGTTTGTGCAGAGTTGATGGATGTCAGAAAGGGTTTTCGCGGGCATTTACTTATACTATTATACTATATTTATATATATTTCACCAGGGTCACCCGGTGGTGATGGCTTTTAATGGGGATTACCGGCAAAGAGAGCATAATGGTTGTTATTAAATTTTCAATATAGCTATATACCCATAGAATTGACTATCCAACTGTCTTTTATAACCCCAAGTAGCCATATAACCCAATCCCAGTCAATTCCAGCCTTTTACAGCCATTTCCTTATCCACGAAAACAATGAAAATTATCACCACACAAACCAAAACAAACAGCCCAGTTAAAGACCCCAATTGAATCCCAAAATGGCTCGTTTCTTCAACAAGTTGTTTCTTTTGGGACTCTTGTCCTACTTTGTCTACATCACTACTGATTTTCAATCTGCTGAGTTTGCCCCTATAAAGAATGGCATCAACAACTCTTGGGATTTTGTCAAGTCTCATCAGTATTATAACGAATACGTCTCACCAGCTCAACAACACATTGTGCCATACTATGACCAATACATTGTTCCAAACTATGTGAAAGCCCATGGAACAGTGCTGGATAAATACAACACCTATCTATCAGCTCATGTCGACAAGGTCTTCGATTCACCAGCTTTCGATAAATTGGTTGTTTATAGAGCACTTGTTGAAAAATATTGGAGATTGGCAGAGTTGAAACTTCAAACAGGTGAAAGATTAGCAATAAGGTATATCATTATCGGTGTGGAGAAATCATATCATTTCATTGTGGAAAATTATAACATTGTTAGACCTTTATCCATTGATTTTTATCATAACAAGGCAACACCATTCACTGGGAAAGTTTATATCAAGACATTGGATCTATGGGTCTTGACTAAAGCTCATGCTTTCAAATGGTCTGCAACCACCTATGCTGTGATTATTGATCTTTATAATAAACAATTGGTACCTTTTTACCAAGGGAAAATCCAACCAGTTGTGAAACCATACTATGATCAATACTTGAAACAACATGTCTCCACTGTATCTTCCATTGGGATCAAATATTATGGTATTCTACAAGTTGAGAATTTGGTGAAATTGATCAAAAAGACTTTTTCTTCAGCTTATAATGAATTTGTCAAATATAACAATTCCACAGAGGTAAATATCAATGCAAATTCCACAGTGGCAACCTATGATTCTGATACAACAGTGGAAACTGATTTCATTGGTAATAACTCTACAGAAGCTGAAATAACACCGGAAACAGTAGAGTCAGAAACAATTGTGGAAGCTCCAGAACCTGAAATTCCAAGTGATACTGAGGAAGAAATCACTTCTACAAAGATTGAAATATCCACTATAACTCAATCCACTGAACCAACTGATGAAGCTATTGAAAAAAACATTCAATCCAAAGAGAATGATAATGTCGAAGTTGTTGTCTCATTAGCTGATGAAATTACCGCATGGAGAGATTTCATTGAAACCACTGTTGATAATATCTTCAAGAATTTCGACAAATCTATTGATCAATTAGAACAAGCCAAGATTGAAGAAATCAAACCTTTAATCACTAAACAATTGGGTGATTTAAGTAACACTGCACAAAGAGATTATATCGATATTGGGAAAGTTATTATGGATATTAATTCCACCACTGCAATTTTAGAAAATGATGAAGAAGTTGAATTAAATGAATTTGGTAATTTAATTGATCATAAAATTTCAAGACAAGAAATTCGTGATTTATTATCTTTGAAAAATGAGAATTTGAAAATCATTGCTGATAAAGTTAATGATTATTTACAAAATTCAGTTAAAGAATTAGAAAATGATTTAGAATTGGAAAGAAAATTATTTGTTGATATTTTTGAAGAATTTGCAGAAGTGGCAATTAATGAATTTAGTAAAAAAATGATGTATTCAACTTATTCAAATAGTTTCCAAAAAATTAATAATAAAGATTCACAAGGTCCATTACAAACTGATGATGAAAATTTTTCAGATTGGAAATCTTATGTTAAGGCTAAAAATCATTTATTAAATAAAAGAGAAGAATTGATTGCTAAAACTGCTCAATTTAAATCATTAGAATCAACAATTCGTGAAGTTGCAGGTCATTTAAAAGCTTTGGAAAGAGAATCAGGTTCAGGATTTGCAATCTCAAGAGCAAAGGCCAATTTAGCATTCCAAGCACGTGAAGCTAGAGAAAGAAAATTATCATCAGCATTAGAAAATGATGAACAAATCACTCAAACTAAACTTTTACAAAGAACAGCCACTTTAGGTGATGATGGTGTTGTTACACCTGCTGTTGAATCTAAATTAGAAACTGAAACTTTATCAGCAAAACCAAGTTTCAAAGCTAAAGTTGGTGCTCCAGTAAGATCATTTGTTCAAATAGATAGTGAGACCACTGATGAGATTGATGAAGAATTAAATACCGAAATTGTCTATGAATCTATTGAAGATGAATCATTGAGTACCAGTACCAGCACTAACACAAAGATTGTCACTTCTACTGCTATTGTGGATGATGAACAAAAAGATCAAACTGTTACCGAGGAGCAGGATGAAGAAGAGGATGATGATGGAGATGATTCTGATGAAGAGATCAGTGAAGATGAAGAGACTGAAGAATCCCAAGATGAAGATGAAGATGATGAAGATATTATCCAACATGAGCCTGATTCAGATTCAAATCCCACAAAAGATGAGAATATAGTACAACATGAGCCAGATTCAGCCTAGAATAGACAATACCCAATCTATCTTTTTATATACAACATTTTGTCAGATTGTAATTACAACCGTAGTTGGTAACATTCCTGATCTCACCGAGCCAAAAATAGAAGTGGTTATATACCCTTGTCCTTCGAGTCTGGTTCGCGCCGCACATTCCATGTTTTTTTTTTTTTTTGTTTGTTGACGCGTTTTTGAAACAGAATCAAAATCAAAAAATCAGCGAAGTGAACAACTGACAAGATCAAAACATCGATCGATTTCAATCTTTTGAGCCCACAATGTCGTCTTACGATGTCGGAACGTATGTATTGGGATCCCGGTGACCTGTAGAGATGCAATCACAGGGCTGGGAAGGAAGAATATCACAGAAGGAATGGTGACTAGCGCTGGAATGGGGCGTTCATCCCGCCCATCTGTGTTGTCAGATCTATATTAGAACTATTACTAACTAATTTAAAAAATAGCCGTTGTTGGGTAAGAGATGATAAACAAGGTTGGATAGGTGCGGAAATTACCAAGCACACCAATCTAAGTAATAAGCATCAATTAGAATTACAAATAGATTCAAATGATGATAAAGTGGAAATTGAAGTAGATTCATTAGATGAAACAAATGAAAATTTACCATTGTTAAGAAATCCTCCAATTTTAGAGGCAACTGAGGATTTAACATCGTTATCATATTTAAATGAACCTGCAGTGCTTCATGCTATTAAAGTTAGATATTCTCAATTAAATATCTATACATATTCAGGTATCGTTTTAATTGCAACAAATCCATTTCAAAGAGTTGATCAATTTTATTCTTCAGATATCATTCAAGCTTATTCAGGTAGAAGAAGGGGTGAACAAGATCCTCATTTATTCGCTATTGCAGAAGATGCTTATAGATGTATGAAAGATCAAGGTGAAAATCAAACAATTGTGGTTAGTGGTGAATCTGGTGCTGGTAAAACAGTTTCAGCTAAATTTATCATGAGATATTTTGCCACAGTGGAAGAAATAACAAATAGTGAAACTACAGTGTTAGGTGGGAATTCTAATAATGTGGAAATGTCTGAAGTGGAACAACAAATCTTGGCTACAAATCCAATTATGGAAGCTTTTGGTAATGCTAAAACTACAAGAAATGATAATTCTTCACGTTTTGGTAAATATTTGGAAATTTTATTTAACGATAAAACTGCAATTATTGGTGCTAGAATTAGAACTTATTTATTAGAACGTTCAAGATTAGTGTTTCAACCTAAAAGTGAACGTAATTATCATATCTTTTATCAAGTCTTGGAAGGTTTATCATCATCTGAAAAGGAACAATTACAATTGACATCAATAGAAGACTATAACTATTTAAATCAAGGTGGTGATTATCGTATTCAAGGTGTTGATGAAGTGGAAGAATATAAATCTACAACAGATGCTCTGTCATTGATTGGTATCAATAAGGATAAACAATTTTCAATTTTTAGAATCTTAGCTGCCTTATTACATATTGGTAACATTGAAATCAAAGCTACAAGAAACAATGCTTCATTATCTTCAGATGAACCAAATTTGGTTAAAGCCTCAGAACTATTAGGTATTGACGCTTATAATTTTGCTAAATGGATCACAAAGAAACAAATCACTACAAGATCTGAAAAAATTGTTTCTGATTTAAACCACCCACAAGCTTTAGTCGCTAGAGATTCCGTTGCCAAATATATCTATTCTGCTTTATTCGATTGGTTGGTTTCATATATCAATACTGATTTATGTAATCCAGACGTTGTTAAAGATATAAAGACATTTATTGGTGTGTTGGATATTTATGGGTTTGAACATTTTGAAAAAAATTCATTTGAACAATTTTGTATTAATTATGCTAATGAAAAATTACAACAAGAATTTAATCAACACGTTTTCAAATTGGAACAAGAAGAATATGTTAATGAAAAAATTGAATGGTCTTTCATCGAATTTAGTGATAATCAACCATGTATCGATTTGATCGAAAAGAAATTGGGTATCTTATCATTATTAGATGAAGAATCTAGATTACCAGCTGGTAATGATGAAAGTTGGGTAACAAAATTATATCAAACATTGGAAAAACCACCAACTGATAAAGTATTTAAAAAACCAAGATTTGGTCAAACTAAATTCATTGTTTCTCATTATGCTCTTGATGTTACATATGATATTGAAGGTTTCATTGAAAAAAATAGAGATACTGTTTCCGATGGTCATTTGGAAGTTTTGAAAGATTCAAAGAATGAATTATTGGTTGAAATTTTAGATAATCTGGATAAGATTGCAGAAGCTGCAAATAAAGAGAAAGAAGAAGCAGCCGCTGCTGCTGCCACTACAAAGAGACCAGGTCCAGCAAGAACAGTCAACAGAAAACCAACATTGGGTTCAATGTTTAAGAATTCATTGATCGAATTGATGGGTACAATCAACTCCACAAATGTTCATTATATTCGTTGTATTAAACCAAATGAAGAAAAAGCTGCTTGGAAATTTGATCCATTAATGGTTTTATCTCAATTAAGAGCGTGTGGTGTTTTGGAAACAATTAAGATCTCTTGTGCTGGGTTCCCATCTAGATGGACTTATGAAGAATTTGGTAACAGATATCATGTCTTGCTAAGATCAAATGAATTTGAAAGTATTCTATCAGGTACTGCTGATAGTGATACTGTACGTCAAATTTGTGATTCTATTTTACAAAAAACTGTTGATAATAAGGAAAAATATCAATTAGGTTTAACCAAAATCTTCTTTAAAGCCGGTATGTTGGCTCATTTGGAAAAACTAAGAACTGAAAAACTTCATAATTCTGCCACATTGATTCAAAAAGTTATCAGAAAGATTTACTATCGTCGTAAATATTTGGAAACTAGAGAATCTATTATCAAATTACAATCTTTATTAGTTGGTTTCAACACTAGAGCTAAAGTGCAAAAGGAAATTGAAGATAATGCTGCCACAAGTATTCAAACTTTGATTAGAGGTTTTGTTGCTCGTAGAAGATATGTTGCTGCAAATTCTTCAATTGTTGCCCTACAAGGTTTGATTCGTGCTAAACAATCAAGATCACAATTCTTGGAAAGTCAAAAAGTTTTCCATGCTATCACAATTCAAAAATCTTTGAGATCTTTCAAGCATAAATCTGAATTCCAAAAATTAAGAAAAGCCGCTGTGTTAACACAATCTGTTCATAGAAGTAGATTGGCTAAACGTGAATTGAAATTATTAAAAGAAGATGCTAAATCTGTTAATAAGTTGAAAGAAGCTAGTTTCCAATTGGAAAATAAAGTTATCGAATTGACAACTTCTCTAACCACAAAAGTTAAAGAAAATAAATCACTTACTGCTGAATTGGAAACTTTGAAAAAATCTTTAGAAGATTCTCACAAGACTCATGAAGAGCTACAAACTAGAGATTTGAATCATCAACAAAAATTCACTGATCAAGCTGAAACCCATAACAAAGCCGTTGACGAACTAAACGGTGAATTGACCAAATCAAAAGGTGATTTAGAACAAGCAACTGAAAAAATAAAAGAATTAACTGCTTTACAAACTCAGTTGAAAAATGAAGTTAAGGAAACAATTGAACAATTAAATCATGCTAAAGAAGAACTACTGAAACATGAATCTAATGAGGATAATTTGAAGAAACAAATCTCCACATTGAAGAATGAGTTAGATGTCTTGACAAAACAAGTTGCATCTGGTCGTCACGCTGGTGGTAATGCTTCAAGATCATTGAACAACAACACTACACCAAAGAGATCAAGACGTTTCAGTCAACAGTCACCTTTACGTGATGATGAAAGTAATAATTATAGTCCAAAACCTGTTTCCGTGATACCGATCACCAATCAAGAGGAAGATGCTGAATCTACATTAAGTTCATTATCTGCCATTACAAATGAATTATACGCCTTGTTACAAGATTCTAAAACATTACACTTGGAAATTGTACAGGGCTTATTAAAAAATTTGAAAATTCCGATGGCTGGTGTTATGGCTGAATTAACCAAAAAGGAAGTTTTATTCCCAGCTAGAATCATGATTATTATATTGAGTGATATGTGGAGATTAGGTCTAACTAAAGAGTCTGAAGAATTTTTAGGTGAAGTCCTTGGTCAAATTCAAAGTATAGTTCATGGATTGAAAGATGATGATATTGTGCCACATGGTGCCTTCTGGTTATCAAATACTCATGAATTATACTCATTCGTTTCATATGCTGAACAAACTATATTAGAAAATGAAACTATATCGAGTGAGATGGGTGAAGAAGAATATCAAGAATATTTAAAATTAGTTGCAGTGGTGAAGGAAGATTTTGATTCATTATCTTATAATATCTATAACATGTGGATGAGAAAAATGGAGAAAGATTTAGAGAAAAAAGTTATATCTGCCGTGGTATTATCTCAATCATTACCAGGTTTTATGACTACTGAATCTGCACCATTATTTTCAAAGATGTTTTCTCAAAGTAATCAATACAAGATGGATGATATTCTGAGTTTCTTCAACAATGTTTATTGGGCTATGAAGACTTATTACATTGAACCAGAAGTTATGAATGAAGTGATTATTGAAATTTTAAGATATATTGATGCTGTTTGTTTCAACGATTTAATTATGAAACGTAATTATTTATCATGGAAACGTGGTTTACAGTTGAACTATAATGTTACTAGAATAGAAGAATGGTGTAAAAGTCATGAAATTCCAGATGCTTCAAATTATTTGATTCATTTATTACAAGCTGCTAAATTATTACAATTAAGAAAAGGTTCAGTAGAAGATATTGAAATCATTTTTGAAATTTGTTATGCATTGAAACCTGTTCAAGTGCAAAAATTATTATCACAATATGCAGTTGCAGATTATGAATCACCATTAGATGAAAAAGTTCTTGGTGCAGTTGCTGAAAGAGTTAAAACTCAAGGTTCAAGTTCAGATGATTTCTTTGAACCTGTAACTAAAGATGGTAGTTTTAAAGATCCATTTAGACAAACCGATTTAAGACCATTTTCAAGAGTTGAAGCATATGTTCCAGCTTGGTTAAATTTACCAAAAGTTAGAAGAATTGTGGAATTAGTTACTAAAAATGCCGCTGCTCAAGAATATTTAAATAATAGATCCGAAAATGGTGAAGTTATTGATGAGTTTGATGAACAGGCATTAGCCCAGGAAGCTCAAGCTTGATAAATAAGACGCTAATCAGATACCCTTTTTGATATGTTTATAATTGAACTAAATGTACATGCTTAAAATTGTTACTAGTTAGTCTATACGACCGCTTACCTAAGCTTCCCGCGAAATTTTCGTTTACTTTTTCACATGGAAATTTTTTTTTTTAGATTTTCGTATAAAAAAAAATTGTGAAAACGTTTCTTGCAACTTGTTCAATTATCAAAACTTCATCAAGTTAGATCCAATTAACTTTAAACAATTAATTAAAAATGTCTGCTCCAGCTGTTAACTACAAAGTTGCTGATATCTCCCTTGCCGCTTTCGGTAGAAAAGAAATCGAATTGTCTGAAAATGAAATGCCAGGTTTAATGGAAATTAGAAGACAATATGGTGAAGAACAACCATTAAAAGGTGCTAGAATTGCTGGTTGTTTACATATGACCATTCAAACTGCTGTTTTGATTGAAACTTTAGTTGCCTTAGGTGCTGAAGTCACATGGTCATCATGTAACATTTTTTCAACTCAAGATCATGCTGCTGCTGCCATTGCCGCTGCTGGTGTTCCAGTTTTCGCTTGGAAAGGTGAAACTGATGAAGAATATTTATGGTGTATTGAACAACAATTATTTTCTTTTAAAGATGGTAAGAAATTAAACTTAATTTTGGATGATGGTGGTGATTTAACTTCATTAGTTCATGAAAAATATCCAGAAATGTTGGATGATTGTTTTGGGTTATCTGAAGAAACTACTACTGGTGTTCATCATTTATACAAGATGGTTAAAGATGCTACTTTAAAAGTTCCAGCTATTAACGTTAATGATTCCGTTACCAAATCAAAATTTGATAATTTGTATGGTTGTAGAGAATCTTTAATTGATGGTATTAAACGTGCTACTGATGTTATGTTGGCTGGTAAAGTTGCTGTTGTTGCTGGATTTGGTGATGTTGGTAAAGGTTGTGCTATGGCTTTAAGAGGTATGGGTGCTCGTGTTATTGTTTCAGAAATTGATCCAATTAATGCCTTACAAGCTGCTGTTGAAGGTTATCAAGTTGCTCCATTAGATGAAGTTGCATCAATTGGTCAAGTTTTCGTTACAACAACTGGTTGTAGAGATATTATTACTCAAAAACATTTTGATGCTATGCCAGAAGATGCTATTGTTTCAAACATTGGTCATTTTGATATTGAAATTGATGTTGCTTCATTAAAAGCTAATGCTGTTGATGTTGTTAATATTAAACCACAAGTTGATCGTTATTTATTGAAAAATGGTCGTCATGTTATTTTATTAGCTGAAGGTAGATTAGTTAACTTGGGTTGTGCTACAGGTCATTCATCATTTGTTATGTCATGTTCATTTTCAAATCAAGTTTTAGCTCAAATTGCATTATTTAAAGCTAATGATGAAGCTTTTAGATCTAAGCATACTGAATTTGCAAACATTGGTTCATTTGCTAAAGGTACTGTTGCAGTTTTACCAAAAGTTTTAGATGAAGCTGTTGCTAAATTCCATTTAAAACATTTAGGTGTTAAATTAACTACATTAACTGATGTTCAATCTGAATATTTAGGTGTTCCAGTTGAAGGTCCATTTAAAGCTGATCATTACCGTTATTAGATTGCTTTGCACTCTATATTCTTTAGTTCAATCATCACATGTCCATTACTCCATTTGTTAATTTGAGTATTGCATCAACTGCATATTCCCCCTTTTTTTATATATATTAATTAGAAACATGTTATTTTATTATATTTTGCACGTTTGGTTTTTTAGTTATTTGGGTTATGGTCATAAATTTTAGATCAAAAAATTATATATATATTAATGTCCTCAACGGATTTATGAGATTACAAATTTGATCTAAATTGTAGTTTATGCATGTATTCTCTATAATTATTATAACGTGTGGATTAAAACTTTTCTTGATTAAGTTTATTCTTTATTAAAAAATTGGCTAATTCACCATCACCAAAGAATTCTTTTGTTTCTTGACAATCTTCATAATTTGAAATTTTATTTAATATTCTTAATAAATCATAATTTATAGTTTCATCAATTTTAGAATCAAATTTATAATTTGGATGATTTTTAACATAATTTCTAATAAATGTAGCACAAGTTGGAATTTTACCTGAGGCTCTACCAGATATTAATTCCAAATAATAGTAAAGTCTTTTATACTTTAGAGATTGGAAATCAACTTGATAAAATTCTTGTAAATGAGTCTTTACAAGGGAAATTAAACCTGTAAATTGATCATTACCATTGAAAATTTCATCCAATGAATATTTCTGTACTTTAGTTCCTGATAAATCAGCATTAAAATTGAAAAATTCATTTAAGATTGAACCTCTATGATGAGATTTTTCCATATTTTCTTCAATTTTAGAAATTGGGATATAAAAATTTAAAGAATTTGAATTTTCCAATATGATATGACCCAAGATTGAAATGAAATTACTCAATGCAGCATTTTCAAAATCAGTAATTTGAATATCCATTGATCTAAATTCAACTCTCCAACCAGGAGTATTTAAATTTGAAGGAATAGCCTTTTGAGTTGGAGGTTTAAATCTAACAGTTTGCCAATTTGTTGATTGAATGTTTTCAAAATGATCAGTTTCATTGTTATTATCCTGATGAATACGTTCATTAAAGATAACTAATGGATCACGAATGTATAAATGAGCAAAATGTTTTGCTAATGGTTCATCAAAATGATTTGTTGTAGAGATTAATTGATCCAAGACTTTTGTATTGATTGGTGGTTGAATATCATTTAATTCATTATAGAAAAATCTATATTTTGGAGTTTCTTTGTTTTCATTACTTGTTTGTAAATCACCAAGATAAGAATCTATTGAATCATATCTTGATTTGGGGATTTTTTGTAAATCTTGTTGATTTTCCAATTTGACACCACCATATTGATTTTCTTGTCTTAGGGGTTTTACATCTCTTTCAAAAGCTGTTCTATCATCAACTGAACCAGATATAACATTCCATCTAACATCTTGATCAGCTAAATAACCTTTAAAAATTGGTGCAGCTGCAGATAAACTTAAGAAAATTGGTGCTAAAGTTGCCCAAGAATCATATAGATAACGAGCCTTATTAACATTTGGTGCTTGAACGGTGACTTGTAAACATGAACTACCCATTCCAAATCCCATTGAATCCATATAGATATGACCAATTTTTGCAGCACCTAATTTTGATTCTTCATCTTCATTGAAAAAATTTCTATTTTGTGGGATTGATTCATCAAATTTTGAAGTAAATTTATCTTGATACATGGGGATATTTATAGCTACTTTTTCACCTCTTCTTTTCCTAATATTTGCAGTTAAAGTTGGGAATCTAACGTGTCTATTAATGATTTCATCTGGAAGGAATAATGATTTTGAGGCTGGTCCATTTGGTTTAGAATCTGGAATTGTAAAATTACCAATCCCCATAAGTGGGAATGAAGTTATTGTTAATGGTTTAATTAATGGATTTGCAATGGCTTTTTCACTAATTATTCTTCTAAGATTCATATTTGTTTCCACATAGAGATAATCTTCAATAGTTTCACCATTATAAGGTCTATCCGGGGTGGCCTCAATCATGAATCTACCATATTCTGGATGGAAATTGGTATTGTTCTCCTTTGCCAATATTCCATATTCATTGTTTAACAGATTTAAATCTTCCAAGATGTAATCCTTATCAATATTCAATTTTGCCCTATGTGTATCCTTATTGAATTGGACTAGCATATATTCAACTTCGTCACCCCATAGATACAAATCATTATCTCTTTCAGAAGCAGCATCAAACATCTTGATCAATTGTAAAAGCCCATTTGCTCTAATATGATGTGCAAACTCTCTTGATTCTTCCCAAGGAAGAGGAGTCCCCAAAGACAATAACCCCATGTCACAAAAAAGACTATTGTTAATTTATATTTAGCTAATAAATCTAGTTTTTCGTTTGCTTTGTGTTTGTTTAATACCTTATCAAAACGTTGAGATTTTGCTTACTAAAGATAAATTTTCGCTGTGGTTTGAAAAGGCAGCACAATCCACAGGCAGCACTAAACGACAACAGTGGGTAAACAAAGGGGTTTATAGAAGGGTTTATATGTTTTAATGAAACTATTGTAATTCTCCTTGAATTTAGCATCATAATGGTGTAAATTTCAAATAATTTAGTGCCTTGAATATTGGATAAATTATAAATATAATTACAAATTACCAAAAGTCACGTGACTTAATAGAAGCTATGGCTCTGGATATTAAAGGAATAATATTAATCAATTTATTTACTCTTTTTACCATAGACAACTTTCCCATTGGGTAATACCAATTTTTCACCTTTATTCTTCTTCTTTTTTTGCTTCTTCTCTTCAAAATTATCAACTTCTGAAGTGTCAATTTCCTCTTGTGGAGGTATTTCATAATGTAAAGCATTAATCTTACCAAATGTTTGATTCCATAACGCCAATGGTAAGCCAACCAAATAAGAATCTTTGATTCTGGGTTCTTTAATAACATCAGTAGTGACTCTACTTAATTTCATATCCATTTCATCTTCAATAACGAAAACACCATCAATTCTAACCAAGAATGGTTTTTCAAAAGCTTCAAGTTTATACTTCCTCTGTTCAGTGATAACACCTCCGGCACTTTGTTGTATAGCATATCCTTTAATCTGATCAATCACTGTTTGAATACGTTTCCGATCTTGCTTTGCGGATATTTTCAAAATAACATAATGAGCAAAACCTATAATTAAATATAAAAACACCAATGTAAATATAACACCTGGTTTAAATTTTTCATATAAAAATCTATTATTTTTATACTTGGGGAATCCATTTTTTAAAAAAAAATCATAACGATCTTTTGATGATGATTTTAAAATGTTTACAATAACACTTAATCTTTCATAGTTTCTCTGTGCTAATTTCTTGGATTTTTCACCACGAGCTTTATCAGGATGATATTTAACACTAAGTCTTTTGAATTGTTTATTAATTTGTTTAAAAGTTGAACTTGCACCATTTGTTAATTCTAAAAAATCGTAGAAACTTTGACCTGGATGCTCCAATTGCAACTCATGATTCACTTTAAAGATCTCTTGGTCCTCTACGCTCCAAGCAATAGCCACACCGGCAACTAAAAATGTATAAATCCAATTGGAAACTCTCATTTTCTAGTTAAAAAGCTCAATTTGTCTATTTTTTATCTCAATTTAATAGTTTATTACCTCTTGTCAAATTTTAAATCAATCGCGAACGTTTACGTGTTATATCAAATTCTATTAAATTTCTATTAATTTCTATTAATTTGATAAATCCCAAAGATGCCACAAAAGATCAATTTAAGAGAATCACCAGTGGTCTATAAGCTACTGAAAGCTTACAATGTTGTGGCTTTATTCATGTATTTTGCCGTATTGATGAGATTATTAATCCTATTACCATTAGTTGGTAGAAAATTCCTCAATGGAGGTATTGGAGAATTTTTCAATATTGTTATTCTAGGTGTATCATTTATGGAATTAGGGTTAAGTCTTTTAAAGCTGTTACCTTTACAATTGCCATTGGTGATTTTACAAAATTGGATCAAGGTATTTATAGTGGTTAGTGTATTATCTAAAGAGACATTATTATTAAATCATACATGTTATTCACTATTGATTGCCTCATGGGCTATTTCTGGGATTATTGGATACATTTATTGGGTTTGGAAGTTGAAAAACTTGGGGAAAGTTCCTAGTTGGTTATACAATTTTCATCAAAATTTATCATTATTTTTATTCCCAATAAACAGTGTTGTGGAATTTATAATGTTATTTTTAAATTTAAAATACATCCAAGGGAATTTAAAAATTGCAACTCAATTAATCTTATTATTCTATATCCCTACAAAATTTTATCTATACAAGAGATTATTTTGGAAAACAATTTCAATTCAATCAAAAAGGGATTAAATTCCTAAATTTGATAAAACATTTTGCGCATATTCTCTTTTGGCATCATCATTATCTAAATTGGAAATCTCACTTTTAGCTATCTTTAATTTTTCAATAACAACAGAGATATCATCATTAAATACATCATTATCTTTTCCATCTGTAGTCCATTCATGACATTCAATAACTTCTCGTACCCGTTTATAACCTTGTAATTCACCAAATTCATTCTTCCCATTTAATTTAGAATCAATAAATTCAATACCATTCTCCCAAAATAAATCTTCATATTTTTCTCTTTCCTTATCATTCAATTCACCAATCCCAACAACTAATATCATACCATCCCATTCATTTTTTTTAAAAATATCAATCAATTGTATAAATTTGATTAAATCTTGTTCCATAAATGTATCATATTTAAAACACCATATAACACCATTTATCACTTCTCTAGCCTCCAAAGCATCATCACTACTAAATTCATCACACCAATTATTCCAATTATCAGTTTCATCAATCCATAAATCAATATTTGTTGAATAATGTCTTGTTTCAAGAGTTATATTATGAATTAAACCTTCATGATTTGAACCTTCTGGTATATCAGGAACCGAATGGAATACATTCTTTAATAAACTAAACTTCCCAGATTTAGTTGAACCAACTATTAATAATCTATCTTTCATTTAAATTGTTTGATTATGGTTATACATGATGAAATAATTCGCGACTAGAAATAAATTTATTAATTTTGAACTATTCACTCTTTTAGCACATTTTGATAATTTCAATATAGTGTTATGTTGCGTTATACAATCTTCTGGAATAGCGGTGTTTTGGTGATGACTTAGATTAGCTAGGTTTCAGTGTATCAAAAAAATTACCAACAGATATCAAACAATAGTTAATTGATATTTAAAATTAAAGATATCCACCATTCTCCAATATCTGAATCAGAAAGTACAAGAGATTATCAAAGTTAAAAATGACAATCCCAAAGATTTTGCTCAAAGGTACTGTTATAGGTATAAGTATAGTACAATGTTGTGTACTTAACAATATAATATGTTTTAAGGGTAACTACAGCTTTACCCCATCTTGTATAAATCAACAAATTATTTAAAAGATTGTTATTTAATTTTATTCTCAAGTACGGATGTCATGTTTTTGGTCATTTTCTTTTGGTAGATAGCTTTAATGCTACGCTTGCATACGTTAAAGTATGGACAGGAAGAAGGGTTTTTGGATTTTGTTCGTTGTCTTGCTTAGTATGTTATATATTTTGCTGGTGTACATTTCAAGCTTGGGTATGTTTAATTATCTGCTGATTTGATATATCAGAAACTTAACTTTAACATGCTAGATTAATTAATTCTTTCAGTCTTTAAAGATCTAGGTTGAGACTTATATAATCTATACATGATATCTTTTTAATTATTGTACTATCTATTATATTTGAGGAGTGAGTTCTTTCCATCAATAACTAAATAATGTATCAACTTTGAAAATATTAAATATGATTCCATTCATTTTTTAAGATGGAAGGAATCAACTTGAAACCTAATAGAATGTTTAAATATTACAAGTTAAAAGAATAGGGTTATGAGTTATGAAAATGTTATTGTGATGACATAATCAAGATTTATTTGAATCTTGAACAAATTTATTCTTAGACTTATTCAATTCTATTTAACAAAGACAATTGCAAAATCATGGCTTTGGGGTCCATGTTTATTATAAGTGGTCCTATTATATTTGTGTTTATAGAGATGTATCGACTTTATTATAATAATAATAATAATGATGATCAAGAAGAAGTTGATGAATTTAATAGACAGATTAATAGAACACAAACTGTTTCAGTTATAACCAATTTACTCTAGTTGATATAAAGAACTATTAATGAATTCGGTACACAAGCTATGTCAGGTTTATGGGAGTTATTGCAGTTATTGATTCATGACTATTGGGTTATACCATTGAGAGAAAAGTTAATAAAACAACTGTTCAACCTCATATGATGCAATATTAATTACAACACCCAATATTCAGTAGAATTGAATAATTTTTACATGTTAGGTAAAACCTATAAATATCGACTGTTGATATATTAGTTAATATTATAATAATTTTCATCTATCTAGCTAACTGATCAAATGCACTTGAATCACAATTTTCAAATTCATGACCAAAATTATTACTTGATTCTTCAACTAATCTACCTGTACCCATTAATAATTTCCAATTTCCTTGAACATTATCATTCATATCCACAACACCAATGTCATTACTATAATAATTAGCTAAATTACCTGCATTGTTTGCAGAAAATGACCAAATATTATCCCAATCATATTGTTCTGTTAAATGATGTTCTGGATGTTTTGGACAATAACTATATTTAAGACCACCTCCAGTTGATGATGCATGATTATAATCAGTATAATCTCTTTTATGAAGACCTTTGGTCCAATATTTTTCTAAAAGATCTTCATGATGTCCAATAGTCATATCTAAATTATCTTCACTATATGAAGCATTAAGCCTAAACATATTAGAACCATTGATTTTGACAGTTAAATGAGTATAATGGAAATCATTATCTCTTTTATTTAAATCAGATTCACCAGCTATCCAAAATAATTCCATGGGACCTTGAGAATGAATCAAATGTTCAGTTCCATCAACTAAATCTCTTTTCAAAACTATAGCAGCTAAAGAAGCCCATTCATAAAAAGCCCATGCAGTGGAAAATACACTTGCTAAAGCTGAATTAACACACCCCCAATCACCATAACAATGAGGATCACCAGGAGGACAATCAACACAATATTTTAAAAATTTTGACCAAGCAGTATATGCTCCACTAGTTGCTTTAAGAGGTGCAATTAAAGGATTCCACCAAGTATAATCAAAACGTTTTTCTAATTTCCCATTTTTACCTGTTCCAAATGATATAATACGTCCTTCTTTAGTTGTACATGGACTTATTGACCAACCATCACATTCACCTAATGAAATATATGGTTCAATTTTAACTGAAACATTTTTGTCATCTGTTAAAGTAATATCAGCTTTTGTTAAATTGATAATCATAAACATCAATGTCATGATCATCATATTATCCAAATTTAATTTTAATTTCATTTTAATCGAATTTTGATTAATACGTATAATTAATATAATAATCATATAATATTGGGAAATATTCAATAATTTATAAGTAAATTTATGTGATACATGCCTGACTGTCTGCTATAGTTGAAATCAACTTATAAGTACACAGGCCATGTAGGTTACACGTTAGACAATATTTAGGTATGCATTGTAGATCATATTAATATCAAATGTTGTATGTTTTGAAGAATTCATTACTAACAAGCATTAATGATTTTACGAATATACACATGTTATGCGTCAGCTTCTAGGGTTTTAATATGTTTAATTGGTTTAATTTTTGGTTGCTGCATACGATTGAGCTTGATCATGTAATTCAACTGGTTGAAATTTGAGATTTTGGTTTCTGTTAATTTGCATTAAATAATCTCTTAAATAGCATTAAATCGCGATTATGATTATGAGTAGAATTAAATTTTCAGCTCAACATATTTAACCCTAATATCAAACAACTTATAAGAATTTAGACTCTTTCAAGACCTCCATATTTCAATAGCTTCTTATAAATTGAAACTATAGCTTTACTTACAATATTTAATTAATTCAATTCTATGCTGTATGTTGTATATATGTACGCCTTTTAAAGTATATCTCATTTGATATGTAGTTTAACGTGTATAAAAGTATCTTTAAAACTGTACCAAATCTGATCCAACATTCTAAAGGCGGACTTGCTTGAAGTAGTCTAGTTGTTGACTGGATCGAGTCACTGTCAGATAAGATAATAATCAAGTCATAGTTGAAACCTATTAAGATTTACTTCCATTATTGTTATATAATATCAGAAGGAAATTCCTCTAGTTTGATATATAAAACCATATAGAAATACTTCAGCTAGTTATATAACTAAAAGACCTAGCTTATTAGCAGTATGAAGCAGCAAACTATGCATGATGCAGTGTACTGTGTTAGTAAATGAGGCAACACTTATCAACTGAATAGGCAACCTATAGGTATAACTCTTGTCCTTTGAGTCTTCCCTATTATTTCAAAGGGACTAACTCTCGTTTCCTACATATTCATTTGTACATTTATTTGCTGCAGGGATTTAAAACAATTCAATTGGTCAAAAATTCATCCTATGCATTATAATGATCTGATTTATAATCTATCTAATATCATGGACTTAAGATGAGATAAACAAAAGATGACTTTATATTTATAATTTAATTATATGAATAACGAATAACAATTTAAAAATATACATTACATCAATTGCCATGGCTTTGGGGTCCATGTTTATTATAAGTGGTCCTATTATATTTGTGTTTATAGAGATGTATCGACTTTATTATAATAATAATAATAATGATGATCAAGAAGAAGTTGATGAATTTAATAGACAGATTAATAGAACACAAACTGTTTCAGTTATAACCAATTTACTCTAGTTGATATAAAACTATCAATGAATTTGGTAATAAGCTATATCAGGTATATGGGTTTATGGGAGTTATTGCAGTTATTGATTCATGACTATTGGGTTATACCATTGAAAGAAAAGTTAATAAAACAACTGTTCAACCTCATATGATGCAATATTAATTACAACACCCAATATTCAGCATGGAATTGAATAATTAAATCTATAAATGAACTAAATTAATCAGTGCTAAATGAATAATATTCGTCGTACGTCAAGCTGTAAACATAACCCTACGTTATACCGCGATTAGTATTTATACAAAAAAAACATAATCTTTCAAACTAATATTTTTGATTTATATTCCTCACTGATCCTTTGATTATTACAGCTTGGTGAAATGCATTTTTGATGTCAATGGGCTAATTTCTTATTAGATTGGCTGGTTTATGTATGTTGGTTTGGTATCAAGTATCAAGATTTGAATCTTACTGGAGGGGAATCTAATTGAATTCTCCATGATAAGAAATTGATTGATTTCTTTATAACTGGTGGAAATAAACTCTTGAATTATTATGCCTTATAGACTTCATATCTCTATTCTTTAACAAAGCTTTGAAATATAGTTGATCTATAAATGTTGTCATTTTAAAGTATTGTAGAAGCGAACGAAATAAGTGAAGAAAAATTATTCATAATTTCAACATTTTACATTATATTTACATGGAAATGTATTTGAATAGGTAGGTCTTAATTCCTATAGATAATACCAATTCCGCGTTGATGTGTTCCACTGATAACCAAAATGTTGGAGGTGTAATAGTGCAAAGTCCAACTGTTAAGTTAGAATGTCATGATTATATCATTAACGTGATTGAGCAACATAAAATACCACGTCAGTTTATCAATCTGATAATTCATACTAATTAATTTATATGATCTAATCTTTAACAAAGGTTGAAATATTAATGAATTGGTTATATTTTGAATAAATTTTAGTACTACAACAAATTCATACTATGCAACATTTATTATAAATTCAAGATTTTACATCAATATTTTGACTTGTCTTGGTAATACCAGTTGAAGATTGAGCTTCTTCACTTTCTTGTAATTCATGAACTTCTTCTTCTTCACCTTCTAAATAAGTTGTTTCTTCAGCTTCTTCCTCTTGGATGAATAAATTTAAAAAAACACCAGCAAACCCAGCAACTGCATAACCAGTTTCCAATACAAGAACAATAGCATTGAAAAATCCCTTTAATGATTTATTATCACCTTGGTATGTAAAGACATTATCAAACCATGTTCCCACCAATGTGGCACCAAGTCCCAGCACAAGGGACCCTGTTAGGACAAATCTATTACGTCTATTAAATGGAACAGTGGATATGATACTCATCCCACTAACAGCAACAGATGTGAATAAGAATGTAGTCATTCCACCTAAAACAGCCTTGGGGATAGAAACTAATGCAGCTGCAAATTTAGCAAATATTCCCATAACTATTAGGAAGAAACAACACCAATAACCAGCCATTCTATTGGCACATTTAGTTATTGATATAACACCATTATTTTGTGCAAATGTAGACACTGGAGTCATTGTACCCAAACAACTTAATAATCCATTAAGTCCATCAGCTAAAACACCACCTTGGATCCTAGATTCATAAATTTCACCTTCAACTTCCAATCGAGATACATCACAAGTTGCAGTTATATCACCAATAGCTTCCATCATCAAGACAATATATGTTGCAAGCATTGGTAACACTGCAGGACCATAAACTGATAATTTAAAAGTATGAACCCATAGAAATGTAGCAGCTGGTGAGGAATCTATTGAAGATCTATCGAAATAATTACAAGCAGCTGCAACGATACAACCCACAAGTAACCCCATTATAACTGCACAACTCTTCATAATTGGAGCCCCCCATTTCTCACAAATGATTATAACACTATAGACTAAAAACCCCAGCCCAACAAATTGAGCAGAACCAAATGGTAGTGGATGTGGAGCATTATTTGAAGGACATAGAGTATCACCATTGGAACAACCAGAACCACCTAACCAATCTTGGAATCCAGAAGAGATTAATGAGACTCCAATAAGTAAAACAACAGGACCAGTAACAATTGGAGGGAATAACTTTTGAAGGATCTTTGGAGGCATAAATGATAAAAGGATTTCTAATAAGGAACAAACCATTCCAGTTCCCAAAATGGCACCATATCCATCAGGACATGGTAATTGATTACCTTGTGAATCAATGGGACAATCACCATTAGCATACATCATTGGAATGGCCTTTTCGACAATGGTAATAGTAGCAAATGATGTCCCCACCACAGAGACTAAACCAGTACCAATATAATATTTAGTTTTTTTAATATGGAATCTTGTTATTTGAATCAATGAAAGTAATCCACTTATAATTAATGATGTTGATACTAAATATTGAGATTGTTCCATATTTAAATTAGCACTTGAAGATATAATTAAAGGAGGTGCTACCACACCAGCAAGCATTGATAAAGAATGTTGTAACCCTAATAGACAACCTAATACCAATGGCATTTCTGAATTTAATCCAAAAAATGGTTGAACTTCACCATTATGACTTTTTTTTTTAACAAAGGGGATCTGAGGTGTAAATAGATATTTATAGTTATAATCACCAATTAATCCATGTTTAGTGGTTAATTTATTCTTTATTCTATTTAAAATATCCATCTTGTTTGCTACAATATTAATATATATTAAAAAGCTGAAATATTTATTCTTTAGGCATCTCCGAGTTTATATATAATATAATCCTTATCTTATCTCGGATATGCCCATGCAGCCATTTATACAACAAACAACGGATCGGCGTCCAAAGAAGAGACAATGATGATATCTTGAAGTTCATTTTGTAAAAAATGTTTGATTATACGTAAATAACCTCTTTCAGTGTTTGAATGATTGGTAATAATTACATTAGATCCATTTTCCACTAGTGCTAATGTCTCATGATGACTCAATTCTCCAGTTATATATAAATCTGCTGGTGTGGAGAGTTTGGAGAAGACACCTGAACCTGAGCCTGCACAGACAGCTATTGTATTAATAGTGTTTTCTGGGTTATTTGTAGCTAATTGAAGGTGTTTAATGCCCAAATGTTGTTTAACCAATGGGATTATATCATCAATTACACTTGGGTTTTCCAATGTAATAACCCTGCCCATTCCCACACCTTGATCCTCTCCATCAACAATAACACTCTTGTCTTTATAATTAAACACTTCAACTAACCAATCATTAACACCACCTTTAGCTGCATCAACAGCTGTATGTGGACTATATACACTAATTCCATTTTGAATCAATTTCACCAAAGAATCATGTTGTGGATTCAATTCAGGTTCAATCTTTTTAATCCCACGGAATATGAATGGATGATAACTAATAATTAAACTAACTTTATTAGTTATAGCCTCCTGGACAACTTTTTTAGTTAAATCCACTGTTAATAATATAGAAATCTTTTCCTCTGTATGGTTTAATGAATCTACTAATAACCCAGTGTTATCCCATGCAGAATCTGCATATTTCAATGGATAATATTTTTGTAATGCACCAATGGCTCTTTTAATAGACATGATATCAATAATTAATCAATAATTAATCAATAATTAATCAATTAGATATTATTTAGTTATCACGGAGTTTTTCATTATTTTTTTCATGGATTTGACCGAAAAAAAGATAACAAAAAAGCCGTTGATTTTATATTATAAACTAATACATGAAACAAGATTAAATTGATAATAATCTATTAGATTAATGATTAAATTGATAATTATCTGATTTATTCTATTACGTTATTTAAGCTGGTTTAAATAGTTTATACTGATTATGTAAGAATAGTCGGATGCTTATGTAATTCTAATTAAGGTTACGAAATAAATTTCAATTAAACAAATAACTTTATACTTTATACAATTACAAATTATTCAACAAGATGGATTGTGATTTATTAAAACAAGTTATTCAAGCAAAATTAAGTCCCACAGAGGTTTATGTGGAGGATATGTCTGGAGGTTGTGGACAGGCATTTGCAGTTATTATAGTATCAAATTTATTTCAAGGTAAAAATAAATTAATGAGATCAAGATTAGTTAATAAAGAATTAAGTGATATAATTGCTAGTATTCATGCTTTTACTCAGAAAACTTTTACACCTGAAGAGTGGGTGGGGCAGAGAGGGAACTATAACTTGTGATAGAACGAGTTGAACGAGTATTAGCGAAGCTAATACGAGTGAAATGGAACAAGATGAGTGAACAAGATGAGTGAACAAGACGAGTGAAACGAGTCTTGTGGAATGAATAGAAACAATATGAGCCAAAGCTCATATTGTTGAATGATATTCGAGCAAAGCGAGCTACGAGTGTAACGAGTCGGTATAAAGAAATACAATGTACATTAGAGAAAAAGATGTAGGAATGAGTATTAGAATACTTTAAAATATGCAAATTTTAAATATTACTAGCTATAATATCATATCTTAAAATTCATAATCCACTTTAATTTTTGAAATCATGATCCAAATAATAGTATATCCAATAATCATTAAACTAATTAAAATTGGTAAATAATCTAATTTTGTAGCATGAGTGAAAACACCAACGAAAAATGGTAAAATTGCAGCACCTGAACCACCTAATGAAGTCATTATCCCTACTGCTGTTACATGAAATTTTGTTGGTAAAATTTTCATTAATGTAATTGATGATGTTGGGAATAAGGGACCAATAAATATCCCACTTGTTATAATTATAACAATTGTTATAAATTTACTCTCTTTGGCTAATGTAGTGTATAAAGTATATGATATAAAGCAAATTAATGATATAATTGAATACCATAAATTAGCTCTATATTCATTAGGGAAAAATTTAGTTATAAATCCCAAACCAATTCTTCCAATTGTTAACCCAATCCAAAAACATGAAACAATATATGCTGCATTAATTTGATCCATTGATTTAACTCCAAGTAAATAACTTAATAACCATGAACCTATTGATACTTCAGCTCCAATATATAAAAATAAATAACCTGCAAAATTTTGTACAAGAGGCATTTTAATAACTTGTTTAAAAGAAACAGTATCTTCATCATCATTATCCATTTGATCATAATCATATTTAGCAACATTTTCATTTTTAAATCCCAACCATGAAATTAAAACAACAATTGATGTTATAAAACTTGTCAATATAAAATGTAATCTAAAATCATTATTAAACCATTTTAATAAATGACTAATAAGAACAGGTGCTAAAACTGAACCAATACCATAAAATCCATGTAATAATCCCATCAATTCATTATGATCAATTAATGAACTTAACCAAACATTCATACAACTATCCAATAATCCAACACCTAATCCAGTAAAATAATAAATCCCAATAAATATACCAATTGGAGGTGCAAAGCTATTAATAAAATATGTCAATAATAAAAATCCATTACTTAAAGTCATAACTCCACGTCTCCCCAGTTTCCTATGTAATATTTCATTACTTAATGCACTTGTTGCATAACCTGCAAATTGTAATGCAAAAACACTTGAAATAACAGTTTGTTCCACTTTATAATAATTAGTTAATGTAGGGATCAATGTCCCTACTGTTTGATCATTTATACCAACAATAATCATTGTTATAAAACATATAATTATTTGAAATTTTAATCGTTGTGAATTTCTCCAATCTCGAGATAATATAATTATTTCAAAACCTTTATGATTGATTTTACCCTCATTTCTTTCAGAAGGAGGTATTGAATTTATAGTGGAATTTATTAGATAGTCTTCTAATTCAAAATCTTGACTTTTTGACATGATCTTAATGTTATCGTTTGAGTATTATATCAAATTGTTTATTGTGGAGTATCCTTTTTTTTCATTCACGAAATTTCCTCGAGTTTTCAGATTATTAAGACTACAAAAATATAATTTAAATTGAATATTCATAGCAAGGCATAAAAGACATGAGATCGTAAAATAATATTAATGATATGGTGGTGGTGCATCTAAGAATCCATAGTTATTCAATCCAATCCCCATATTGAATAGATATGATTGGGATTTCCTTGGTGATGTTGAACGTGTTATATGTTCACTTAATACTGGTTGAATTGGTGTTAATGGTGGTCTTTTCAATATTGGATTTGTTATTTGAATAGGTGATGAGATTGGAATCATTTGTTCCATCTCTTTTAATGACTTCTCTTCAACTAATGTCGATTCTGTATTGATCTCATAATTCTCATTTCTCTTTTTTTCTTTCTTTTTACCCATTTTAATACTTCTTCTCTTTATTTTATTCCCATTTTTTTCATTTGTATATATTTTATTTTGTAATTTAGAAATTGTATATAATGTTGAATTTAATTGATAATCATCTCCATTATTAACAATTAAATTTAATGGTATATTTTTAGTATTTATTGATAAATTATTTTCAAAATTGGATTTTTCCATTTCAAATTTAAATAAATTTGGTCTTTCAATAACATCTTGTAATGAAGGTATAGATAATTTAAAACTTTGTCTTGATGTGGTTAATGTGGATAATTTTAACATATTTGTTGGTGATAATTCAGGTTCTGTTGGATTAACTTCAAAAATTGAAATTAATTCATTTAATTCATTAGAATTATTTTGTTCATTAATTTTAGAATGTAATTGATTTATAATATTATTTGTTGTCCATTTTTGTGAAACTTTATGAAGTACACTTGGTAAAATATCTCTAAATAAATCTCTAATTTGATTTTCAATTTGTTTTTGTAAAAAATTTTGAATAACTGGAACATTATCAAATGTTGAACTAACTTTTATATTTTCTAATGGATCATTTTTGAAAACTAATGTAAGTCCTTTGGATTTTGAAAAAACAACAACTATAATCCCACTAAGTTTAATATTTGATAATGATACATTTAATGGTAATGAAAAAGGTTGAGATGATAATTTAAAATTTGGAGTTATAAATTCAGAATTCATTGATGGTAATAAAGAATCTTGAGTTTGTTGAGCATAAATATTTAATAAACTAGCTTGAATGTTTGTATTTAACGTTATATTAGCATCTCCATCATATTTCAATTTGAAAATTCCTCTAAATCTATCATTTGCTAAATCTCCAATTTCTAATATTTCAAAACTTGGTGATTGTTTACCAAATGTTAATTCTTTAATCTTAATTTCTGATGATAAAATATGTGGACGTTTCCCCGAATTTAAAGCATCATATAGTAACTCTTTGGACCATGCTAAGAATGACCCTTCTTCAAATGAATCCCAACTTATATTACAAGACATCTTGTGTCATGAGAGAAATGTTACCTTGTTATCTGGGGAATGTATTTAATGGCAAATTTGGGGGAGTGCCTTTGTTCTTGATGTTTCAGAAAGTAGTGGAAGTAGAAAGAAACTAATAACCAGCACACAGATTCACTTTTGTCTCTCTATAAATCCTAGATTCAAACTGTTTATGATCTTTGAATCTTTGTTTTAATTCCAATTGTCGTCTGAGTCAAAGAAAAAAGCATCCTATAAATTTGTTTGAAAAGAAAAGAATGGAAATGGCCGGATCGGGAAGTCTGCCGAATGCGGTAATAAGTGTTTACATCAAGATAGACAATTAATCAATTAATCAATTAATAGATTTAAACTACTGTATTAATAGAAGATAATAGAGCTCTTTTGGTGCTTGGTGTATTACTGTGCTGGGCTTTTTTAGGGGTCTCCATAGCTACAATATTATAAATATCATCAACCACAAATACAGATTTAATAAACGATATAAAGATGATTCCAATTAAGAGTAAACCTATTTTGGCAACTGAACCAACAGACTATATCAAAAACCCCATTGCTATAAGATTAACCATCTCCATATTGAAACACATTAATACCCAGAAACCCACAACTCCATATCGCTTGAATCAACATTATGATTATTTTGAACAATTTCCTCTATTCGTGTGAATCATGTCTTATCCAAAAAAAAGGTCAGCAGTGTGAGCATTACAACACTAAAGGTCTTGTCTCTGTTGAGAAAGCTGTTGTTGCATTGAGAAACCCTAGATCATTTGGTAAAAAGAAAAACTTAATAAAGGGAAGATATCGACTAATTATTGATCAAATCCCAGAGATTAAAAAAATTTATCATTTTAATATGCATCAAGATTATGAAATCTTATTCCACAAGTTTTCCAATGTGGATGTTACTGCCAAGATTGGTGATTATGCTTATGATTTAAATGATTCTAAACTTTCAGTGAGAATTTGTCTTGATAAACCACATTTAGAAGGTAATTTTGCTGCTGTTTCAATTGAAGAAAACAATTTTATTAGATCCAAGAATGGTTCTTCCTCAAGAGAAAACCATTCATATTTTGGTAATAGGGCAATTGATGAACCAATAATTATCCGACCATTATCTCAAACTGCACATCAACGTCGTGATGATTTTAAACGAGAATTGGAATCCATAAAGGGAACCTCGCGAAGAAGAGGTACGAAACCATCATCAATATCTTCAGAATCAACTGCTGTCTCTGATGGATGTTCATTTATATCACCAACTTTACCACTTAATTTCGAATGGGATCATAATGAACCAGACAAAATTAAATCACCAACTCCAGAGAGACCAAGACTCGTGTGTCCATTGTTGGAAGCACCACCGATTGAAGATGATGAACCAGCTCACTCAAACATCACCAAGTTTTCAGAATCGTTAAAATTTGGTCCATTTGAAGCTCCCAAAACGGATTCTTTAGATATCGTCAATCTTGAAGAGTTTTTGAACGATTTGAACAAGAAGATTTCTGTAAAAGAAAAGTCTTGCTAGCAAATTCTGGCTCTCTTTCAAAAATGTAAATGTTTAATATTCAAATTGTTTGTTCAAGTAGAAAAACTTTATCTGTTCGCGTTTGTTTACATTTGAAAAAAAGTGACAGAAAACCGTATAAACAAACTCATCGACTCGAGAAGAACACTTGGAGAGCCATTTTGCGGTATTATGCTGTTGATTTTGACCTTTGCGCTCTTTGCCCAGTCTCTGTGCTGACAGGGTAGGAATTGTGCCCCAGTTTCCCTGGTTTCAAATGGATAATTATGAGATAATAACAAAAAGGTATCACAAAGATGAGTTCTTAATTTGTGGATAAACAGAAAACAATGAATCTTTTCAAGTTATCATCTCTATGGTTTTATTTGTTTTCTGTCTTGATGTGCTTGTCTATAAGTATTGGCTAGGTTCACGGCTATCTTTTTTAATCAAGTCTAGTTATTAGTTATACAAAAAACAATCAAACTATCATTAACGTTTTATTTAAGGTGAATTTTAATCAAAAAAGTCTATTATTCATTATTTCATAAGCAAATCCTCAATACCACTCATTTCAAAGTTCAACCATTCTCATTGAGTCAAATCTATACCAGTGGAATATTTTATCTCATTTATCAAGATGATTTTTGGTAAACATATTAGATTAGCCTGTGATAATTGTTTAAAAGGTCATAGAGCTGCTTCATGTACTCATATACACAAGATTGATACATTAGGTCACATTGAAGTGTTGAACAAAAGAGGAAGACCTTCCAGTAAAGGTGGGAAAATTATTAAATATGATCGTTATAGATGTACAAAAGCTGAAATTGATCCTGATTTAAATGAATGGTGTGATATTACACATACTTTTAAATTTAAATGTCGTTCTATGTGTTGCAGACAATTTAAAGCTAAAAATATTTTCATTGATGATTATACAACAGAGTTTGTTAAGGTTCTAGGAGGTTATGAAAATAATTGTGATATTGGATCTGATAATTTATCACCAATTGCCTATAATCAATTACCTTCAGTGGTTCTTGATCATGATTGTGATTATTATCAATATGCTGAATGTTACAAGGATCTTGTCAAGACTCGAATCAATCCAAATAGTTATACAAAACCATTAAAAGTCAAGGAAGATATGACAAATTATGATTTAACTCTAAATGATGAATTAAGTAGTGATGATGAAAATGATTATATTATAACAACAGGTATAGATAACAATCAGTCACCACCACCAACTGAAGATTCAAATGGTGATGGTTTGAAAAGGGGTAAAGTTTTCACTTTAGATCAGTTGAAGCGAGTTGAACATCAGATTGAAAAACAAGGTATTAAATTTACTATTCACAAACCTAAGAAAATTTCAGCTAAAAGATCCCAAAAAATTGATTTGAAATTTAATACTCAATCAATTCCACCTACAATTACTACATTTCAACCATTTCCATCTAATAATACAAATCAACATTATCAAATCCATCAACCCCAGGGAACTATAACAAATAACAATTTAGAAATTCAAAGTGGACTGGGACAATATAATTCTAATGATTATCTGCAACCTTTTGTTCAACAGAAAGAGGATGAAGCGTTCAATGCTGAAGAATTTTTCGGTGAACAAGATGTTGATGCTACAATTGATTCAGTTGCAAAATCTTTACTGAATACAGAACCTGACGGATCACCTTTGAAAACTTTTGAAGAACAATGTCTGAATTTTAATGTATCAATTTCATCTGTTGAAAATAACAGGGAGAAAATTGGTGAATATCAATTGGATGAGAGTGTTGCTTATTCTAATACCAATAACACACCATTGGATGATGAATTTAATAATGAGCTGGGGAATGGTCTTATTAGTTATATATCTGGAAACTCTATACAAATCCCTCAACTGTCATTGTCTACTACAACTGAATCCCCTATTGCAGAATTTGGTGATCCTGTTCCCTTAAATATTGGCAATGATTTTATTGATAAAGAATCATATGATGCATCAGGATTAACTCAATCTTTACAAGATCAAGGACAAATTGAAGGACCAACCCAAGAGGAATTGAAACTTATACAAAGAGCAAATGAATTGAGAGCAAAATATGGAGCTCAAATTATATAAATAACTGATTGATAGAATTAATTACGAGTGTACTTTAAAATTAATTAATAACAATATAATGATTAAAATGCAAATATGTAAAAAACAGTCTATAGTTGTATGCTTAGCGCTAATTGGTATTATAACTTTAGTTCACAGTACTATATAATGGAACTCTTTGACCTTGAGTCATTGGATAATTATCATGATCAATTTGTCCATTAACTTCATTTCTAATTGGATATTGAGCTAATTCTTCATCATTAAATTCTCTATCCATTGAACGATATTCTTTATTTTGATTTAAATTTGGATCAGAATTTTGTTGAACTAATGTATCAGCATAATTATCTTGAGACATTGAAGAATGTTGTTCATAAGGATCTAATGTAGCATTAGCATATTTATGATATGGATGAACATTTGGATTTTTATTGTACATATAATAATCATATTGATTCCAATCTTTAATATATGGTGAATTTTTATGAGTATTTTTAGCAGCTGGGAAAAGATCCCATGCAAATATCATAAATATAACAATATACCAAAATGAAAGAGTCCATTCAAAAATACTTGATTTTGTAGGACTTACATTATTAAATCCACCAAAGCAAATTGCAAAAATTATTGCAAATATAAAGAAAAAAATTTTTAAAATACCTGAAATGGTAAATTTATTAAATTTTTTATGATTAACATGAATTTTCATATAATGTTGACCCATTAATAAATCTTGTGAAATTAAACAAATACCTGAAAGAATTATAAAAGCTAGAAAAATACCCAAAAATACATGATGTAATCTATCAAATTTTTTAATGGAAAAGATAGAAACTAACAAGATACCAACTTCACCAATTGAACCTAATACAGTTGCAGCCCAAAGTAAATTTCTTTCATGCTTTGTAAACCAATATTGTAATTTACCAGTTTTTCTTAAAAAATATGTTAATAACAATGTACCAACATACATTATACCTTGAAATCCTGCACAACTTATAAATAAAGGTTGTAAATTTGTAGCACCAATATATGAAATATATGGAGGTTTTTGACCAGCTGTAGCAAACCAATATAATGGATGACCTTGTAATGACCAAGCAGAAAGTAATGCAATAAGCATACCTAACCATGGAATCATACCAATAATTGGTATTAGAAACCAATAGTTTCTTAATTTAAAGAATTTTTGTATTGGATTAACCATGGTTTACTCGGATGTGATGAGTCTATGATTTTAATGGAATGTGGAGTGTGTATATATGTGAATAGATAACAATTTGGAAAGATATTCAAAAAGTGGATATCAGTTTAGATATATATAGGGTAAAGGGCTATGTATAAATCGAAAGTTTCAAATTCTTTTATAGCCGTTGACCTGGCGTAGTTACGGGAAATTTGAAAAATCACGGTACATACTTGACTGAAAATTTAAAATATTGTGACGTAAACTTCTTCGGGATTCTGTTAATTTCAAGTTTTTTCCTGTAAGAAAGATCTTGGTTTTTGCAGAGAAGTTCAACGGTTTTTCCATATAAGGTACCATAGTTGTGACTGGACTTTTTGCAAACTATTCCACAGCTACGACTAGAACTTCAAGAGTCAAGAATGTTCACACACTAAAATGTACTCCTTACAAATTTATTTGTTTATGTTTATTTATGTGAAATAACCGAGAATTTTCATGAATTGTCGGTGTCAAGTTGGCGATGCATTTGCTTGCTTTCAATTTCAGAGCAAAGAAAAGACCTTTTGACGATTTATAACTTCATATTGGGCTAATTTCGCAAACTAAAAAAGATATCGGTTAATGTTAGCCGCAGAGATTCAATAATATATCTCAAATTAGAACTAAATAGCCTTATCCACCAAGGAATTCATCTTTCTTCTTAGTGTATCAATGTTTATGCCTTCAAGAGGCTTTGCATTTTTGCAGCAAGCGACAAGATTCCCGATCCGGTAACTTCCGGGTATCACGTGGCCGGTCATGTGACTTTACCCTCGAAACTCAAATTTCACGCTTTTTTTTGTTTACGCGTTTTTTGTAATTATACGTACATTTGTTATTGTCATTGATATAATAGTGATTTGAGAGGGTAAAGATGTCACACAAGTATTCATCAACTGGAAATGCCAATAGAAGAAAGTCCATATTCACTCCTACAGTCAATACAAACTTGAACGAAGCATCACAACAGACTATTGAGCTTGAAAGATTAGAGCAAGAAATAACATTGACATTACAATCTATTGATAAATCATTTGCTAAATCTCACAAGACTATTAATGACAGATTGATACCCATTATCAAGAAATATCATTCAAGTTCGAGGCAGATATGGCAAGGTATTAGCTTTTGGAAGAATTTTTTGGAGACAAGTGCCAATGTGGAATTAAAAGGATATGAAGAAGCTGTACATGATAATGAACCAACAAATACTGGTGATTCCACATTACAGCCTGAAGAACAACCAGAGAGTGGCACAACTGATAATAACACTGTACAATTGAACGAACAGTTTAGTCCCGTAAAGACAGATGGAGGTAATACAAATGTCTTGATGGAAAGTACAAATCATACAATACAACAACGATACAATAATAATTTTAGTGATAATGACACTTCATCTAATTTTAAAAGTTCAACTCCAAATAAATTACAGAAAAATCCAATCATGCCTGAAGTGGCAAAGCAAAATAATTTAGGGTTCGACACAACAGATAGTATATTACCACCAATCCCAGTCAGTGCAAATTTATCAAATACAAACAATGGTACAGATGTCAATCAAACCACACCAACTTTACAAAGATCTCAACAACAAACCGATACACAAAGTTATCTATTACATAACAACTTGGATACAAATTATAAAGTTCAAGTGTCACCTAGAAAGAAAAATAAACATCAACCATCTGCTGTTAGTCAATATACACCAAAGAAACCTGCTCAAAAGAAAAGAAAATCCATATATGCACAAAAATTTGATTCTTCACCTTTTGAAATTGAAACTCCGAAGCTAACTTCAGAAGTACAGTTAAGTCCCGTAAGACAGAAACAATCTTCACCATTGAGGAAAGAACAACAGCAATCACAACCGCAAGATGAGACACAAACACAAAGATTTCCTCATACACCAAGATATGGGGCAGGTGGTCAACTGTTACATACACCAGGACAAGTCACTAAAACTGCAAATAGATACAGTAATCATGGATTTGATGAACCTAATGATACAAATAATCAAGATCATGGAGGTTTACAATTAGATGATTCTGAACAAACTCCACAATTTTCACCACCTGTTACACTACATTTCACCAATCCAAACCCTGGAAATTATCAAAATTTGAAAAAAACTCCAGCAAGAGAAGCTGCACATAATATTGTCAAGGATATTTTGAATAATGTTAGTGGAGTTAATGATTCTGGTCTTAGTGGGTTTGAAGAATTTGGTAATAAATTAAACATAGAATCCACTGATGATTCGCTATTCAAGGAATCTGCTATAGAGAAGAATGAATTTGATGAATTCTTAGATGGTAAGAATAAACAAGATGGTAAAAATCCAGATTGGAGTGATGATTAATGTGTTGTGTTTAATTGAATTATTATGATCCGGGCACTACTTTTTGTAATTTTTCAAAATATATCAAATGAAATCGAGTAGATATATAAAACCATTTGAATTTTAAAAGCTCACAAACTTATCAATATCAGACATGGGTAATAGTATGAGTTCAAGTTTCGCCCCAGAATGCACAGTTGCCAAGAAAGAATATGATGATTGTTTTAACAATTGGTATAGTGAAAGTGAGTGGGACATATGAAAAAGATGAATTTAAGATCAATATTAACTTTATGTAATAGAATTTTTAAAAGGTAAAAGTCTGTATAACGAGTGTGAAGATCTATGGTATGATTATAAGAGCTGTGTTGATGTGAGTGTTTCTCTTTTGGGTGTGATATGGTGGATAAGGACTAACATGGATTTTTTTAGTTGGCATTAGCTAAACAAGGTATTTTACCAATGCTTGAAGAAGCTAGAGAGGAGGCTCCATTTGAAAATGGTGGTGTGATACAGGAGAATAGTGAGAAGAAGTAGAGAAAGGAATTGAAAGAAATGGAAAGAATGTGGGTTTTGTCAGTAAAGAGTGATGAATAGAAGGAAAAGCTTGGGAAATCGAGTTTAAAGCAAGTCAAGAAAAGAACTAAATCTCATTGTAAATAGTAAAGGTTTGTATAGTGCCTAATCTGAGATTTTTCTTTGTATTTATACTCTTTTGTAGTTTATATAGCTTCTCCCCCGGCCCGGTCCCATACTTAACTTTCGGCCCGAGTCACCCGCTTTTATATTTTGAAAACAACCCCGGAAAAGTGTAATAAACATATTTACAATATTATAAACTCTGTGGACTCAATTTTAAGAGGTATTGTTTTAAAGATCTACAACCTTTGAATTTTAATGATGAACAACGGTGCGTTCCCGGATCATAACAGAGTTCAACTACCACCTTTTGCGCCAATGGTTATGGATAGAAATAACAATAATAACAATATGATTCATTCAACAAGTTCATCACCTCAGGATACAATAAGTAGTACGGGGAAAAAAAGATCAAATTCTACTTCATCACAGGCAAGACTTCGAGTTAAAAAAGCATGTGATCGTTGTAAAAGACAGAAAACCAAATGTAATGGTGAACAACCATGTTTAACATGTTCACGTCATGGACATAAATGTGAATTCACCACTGTGGTACCTGTTACCACAATAATTGATAAAAACAAAGATAATAAACATAATTTGAAAATCCATGGTGGGAATGATGATGAAGGTTATATCCAATACTTGGAAAATAGAGTACATAACTTGGAAACTCAAATTAAGAATAACATTGGTATAAATCAACAAGGTTTTACACAAAATGATGAAGTATTTGACAAGAATTTCTTTACATTTTCAAGAGATAAATATCGTGTTATGAGAAGGTATCAAAACATTCTACCCCATGAATTAGGTTCAATATTGTATGACTCTTTAGAATCTGAAGAATCCCAAGGTTTAATTGTACCAAGAATTCAATTTTATGGTTGGAATATGAATGGATCTCATTATCTTAAACAAAGGAAATTACCAGATTTTGAAAAATTGATTGATATGGAACAAGATTATGAATTTAGTGATTGGTTATTAAATTTTTTCTTTGATCAAATAAATCCCTTATTTGGAATCTTACATGAAAGTGTATTTCGTGATCAATTTCAAAATTATTTAAACTCATTAGCTGATAAAAATCATTCTGATCAATCAACTAGACTTTTCACTTCAATCCTATATTTGGTTTTCGCAATCGCATTAAGATTTTCAGAAAGACATCCTTCATTACCTCAATATATCAGATCTAAAAATTATCCAAGATTAGAAGAAAAATTATTTGATTCAAGTTATGAAGTTGTTTCTAAACTAAGTTTTGAATGGGAATCTCATGAATTAATTCAATCATGGTTATTAATCACTCTTTATTTAAGAACTTGTCATAGACAAATATCTTCATATACTTCATTGGGGATAGCTATAAGGATGTGTAAAGGAATGGGAATGAATTTAAACAGGATCCCTGCGGTATATCACAAGAAAATTTATGAACATGTCAAGATTAAAAGAATTTTTTGGTGTGTTTATACATGGGATAGACTTTATGGATTTCAAAGTGGGAAATTTTTCGAAATTCAAGATGATATTATTAATATGGAATTACCAGAATTGAATAATGAATTGTTTTTAGGTGTTGGTGATGGATGGTTAACAAAACCAAGTTTAGCAATGATTCATTTGGCTAAAATTTCTGGTGATATACAACAATTAACATTAAAAGGTTTATTAAATGATGAAGCTATTGATTCAATCTCTTCAAGTTTACACAATTGGAAACAATGGTGTGATCAAAATATTTCTACGGAGGAATATGAAGATTTGGTAGTGAGTCAATTATATTTAACGTATCATGATATTTTGTTAAATTTACATAACAAGGTTCTTTTCAAATTATTAGATAAAGATATCCAAATTAAAAGTACAACACATATTCAAATTTTAATCCTACATTCAAATGAAGTTCTGGAGATTTTTCAGAAAATTGCCAGGCAAGGATTACTATTGGTACCTTGGTATATGAATTTAGTCCTACTGTTTAATATTTCATTGATTGATATAATACTAATCAATTCTGGTCTACATTTAAAGCAAGCACAAGAGACTTTCAATCAATCCATGATCTTGTTAAATAGTTGTAAAGATGGTAAGATTGGTATGGCTAAAGAATGTGTTTGGGCATTAAAAATGTTGAATCATTTGGTTCTTACACGTTTGGGTAAAAGTATTAATATACTTAAAGAAATTGGAATTGATCATGGTTCAGAAAATGTAAATAAGATAAAATTTTATCAATTTGGGAAAGTTGATGATACAACAGAAGTGGAGAAGAGGAAACCTGAAGATGATTCAGTTATTGATGATTTAGTTTTACATGGTAGTGATTCAAGTCCATTAAGTACCGATGATTTATTAAGTAATTTAAAATGGTTTGATCAATGGGTTAGTGAGTTTAATAATTAATTTTTGTTATATTTATCTCTAGTATACATATGCCTCCTTCCTTATGGGAGAATTTAAATATGTTGTAATGTTTATTACTTGGCCACTTCAGCTTTAGATTGTCTCATTCTATCAAAATATAAATTAGGATGAACAACAACTTCATTAATACCACTTTTCAATTCTAATACTTTTGTACATGCCCCTGTAAATTCACCTTTTGCAGATATTTCTAAAATATCCAAAACATCCGATTCATTAATCCCCATTTTGTTAAGCTTAGATGATAATACATCACTTGAATAATCTCTATAAGGACAACCATGGAATTCACCTTTAGCAGGTCTTGGTTTAGATAAGATTGTTCTACAATCCCATGGTTTATAATTAACTCTTGAACCTTCTTTACCATATGCATGCCTTATGTTATAAGAATATTCTTTTTGAAATTTATCTGCATTCATTGTTTTAGAAAATTCTTGAGCCCAAAATTCTAATGCTTGTTCCATTGAAAGACCAATACCTTTTAAAAACAATGTAAATTGTTGTCTTGCAACATATTTTAAATGACCCATTGAATGTAATCCATCCATTAAATTATGACCACATAATGGGAAATTATCTTTAATTTTATCAGTACGAATAGATTGGGCAGTGATATCTGATGCATTTGCACTAATATCTGGTTGATATGAAACATTTGAATTTGTTGATAAATGTTTTAAGATTGGTAATAATCTATCATCTTCATCTAATGAAGGGAAGGCATGAGCAGTTGTTAATAATGATTCCATCAAATGAGATTGATATTCGTTTAAAAGTAAATTCAACTGTTGAAATTGTGGGATATATGCATAGCCCTTATGTAGGAAAATTGATCTATTTGAAATTAATTCAGTGACATTTTCCCATGGTATTTTGATGAAATTTTCAGATTCGAAAAATTGTCTCTTTGATGGTTCATCTGAAAGTCCCAATTGAAATTGTAATGAAGGTGCAATTGCCTTGAATAACTTTTCACTGTGTATTTGCTTTTCCTGTGCAGAGATGAAATCCCATGGTAAATTTAATGATTTAATAAATGATTGTTGATCTTTCAATGTGAGATTATTAAATCTAATTTTGAAAAGGGTCATTTCATTCTTGATAAATTTTTCCCTTAATTCTTTTGATCTAGCAAAGCAAAGTCTCAAGATAAAATGTGAATAATAATCCTTTTGTCTTTCTAAATAGGCCTTTTCAGGGTTTGAAGAATTTAAGGGAACAGTTTGTTGAATCATTGGTAACACGTTAGATTCAATGTCTTTATAAGTCTTATTTCTAACAATGTTTGATTCGATCTCGTTCAATATCTTGATACGATCTATCGCCCATGTTTCAAATTGATCCAATGTGATTTCGCCCATAGGAGGTGCCTGGTAAAAGGATAATTTGGCCCTGTATAGATGGTTAACATATGAATCTTCGTGTTCTGATGTTGTTGTCTGTGGGTCGAAGTTTTTTCTCCCAGCGGTTCTTCTCTTGGATGATCTGAACATTGTAGCTGTTGGATGGTAATGATTGCTTGGTTTTGATAGTTGTAATGGTTGTTGTTCTTGTAGAGGAGAGAGAGTAATACACGATACACGGTATACGGTATATTTTGAAATTTAGCGCGTTTGTTTTGACTCTGGTCACGTGAATATCACGTGACTTACCCTACCTATGAAAATATAATGATGTAATTGATTACTAAATTATTTTATATCACGTGATTCTATCACCCGGTCGCCCATCTTTGGGTTTACCCTGTTTTCCATGGCTGCATCAGATCCACAACAGCTTTTTTCAGTTTTGCCCACTGCTCACATAAAATAAAACAACACTACAGATTTTACAAACGTTCACAGGGCATACACTTACACATCCCAAAAAACCCACTACATCACGCTCTTTAACATATAAAACTTCACAGGCCTTCAAACCCACACAAAGACATCTCTGGCCCACCACCAACACGAGCAGCCATGTCCCTTCCACCAGTCAAAGCGCTCGATCAACAAGATCCCCTAAACAACCATTCCCAATTAGATCACACCTTGAAAGACTCTGCATCAACAACATCAGGCACCAACAACAGTGGTACAAACAACAACAACAACCCTTCGCAGGACCAACCATCAACAACAAATGGAACCACCACCAACGTGACCTCAAATACTGGTCCTACATCTCAACCAACCAACCCAATCGCTGCAAATATCGGTAATCAATCCTCAACGGCCACTACCCATCCTTCCAATGATGATCCCTACAGATATCAAGGAGCACAACCTCAACATCAACAACAATCCATCAGCTCCTCCGGTGCCACTGCTGCCACCATGGGTTCCCAACAACAAGGTCATGAACAGAGCTACCCATACTACTATCAGCAACAACAACAACAACAACAACAACAACAACCGGTTTACAATTTCCAATATCAAAACTATCCGCACTATGCAGGTCAACAACAAGGTCAACAACAACAACCTCAATCTCAACATTCAAGTGCCACTCCTCAAGGATATCCTGAATACAACACCTATCAAAGATATGGTTATGCTCAAAACTATCCTGTTCAATCCAGTTATTACCAAGGTCTAGGGGGTCAACAACAACAACAACAACAGCAGCCGGCTCAATCTCAATCTCAACCAGCTCAACAACAACAAGTCAATGGCTCTACAACTTCACATTCTACTCCTCAACAGTCACATGCTAATCAAATTGGATTGAATCCAACTGGTGCTCAAACTACTACAAGTGCAACTCCACAACCTCAAGCTCCAGCCCAACAACCAACTTCATCAAGTTTCCCAACTAGTACTACAGGGTCTACATCAACCGTAGGACAAATCCAGCCAGTTGGTTCAAGACCAAGAGTCACTACAACAATGTGGGAAGATGAAAAAACTCTTTGTTATCAAGTTGATGCTAATGGTGTCTCTGTTGTTAGAAGAGCTGATAATAATATGATTAATGGTACTAAATTATTAAATGTTGCTCATATGACAAGAGGACGTCGTGATGGTATTTTAAAGTCTGAGAAAATTAGAGATGTTGTTAAGATTGGTTCAATGCATTTGAAAGGTGTTTGGATTCCATTTGATCGTGCCTTAGCAATGGCTCAACGTGAAGGTATAGTTGATGTTTTATATCCATTATTTGTTCGTGATATTAAACAAGTTATTCAACAAGGTTCTACAACACAACCAAATACCAGTTTACCAACTACAACTAATGCTACACCTAATTCAGGTGCTCCAGGTGCTAATGGTCAATGGTCAACAATGGGTGTTCAATATCCATCAATCCCATCAACTTATCAAAATACAAGTTCAAATCAATCTTCAATTCAACCACCTCAACCTTCAATCAATTCTCAATATCAATCACAAATGAATTCAAAGATTAGTCCTTATATGACTCCAACTTCATTATCAAATACTTCATTACCTCAAGATAAATCATCAACTCAACCAACTTCCTCTGCAACTACAAATATCACTTCTACAACTGGCCCAACTCCATCCCAAAGTGCTATTCCTGGTATCAATCCAACTCAACAAGCTGGTTATTATAACGTTCAATATCCTTCATATTATCCTTATCAATATGGTACTGGTGTTGGTGCCACTGGTTCTGCAGGTAATACATCAACTCCAACTCCAGGTACTACAACAAATACTGGATTACCTTATCAATACAACTATTCAAATGGATATGGATATTTACCACAATATCAAAATCATACAGAGGAGAAATAATTAAATTTTTTCCCAATCTCTTCTCATAGTTTTTGCTTTTAATCATGCTGTTTTTAAATACTCCTGTTTTGATTTTGTTGCTTTTTTATCATTAATGAAATCCAATGTATATTTGGATCAAAGTACGTATGCATTTAAAAATTAATCTTTTTTAAATATAAACTTATTGTAATATAGAATAGATCTTTTTGATTATAATTTGTAGATCTATAATTTATGCATTAGATCTTACATGATACATAACTTTAAAGTTTGAAATTTTAAGCCTACAGCGTGCAGTATGTTTAATTCTAGGGGACCAAATAGGCTAGGCAGAAGTCCTTAGGCAGGAATTAGGCTGATGTTTAGGCAGGATGTCTGCCTTGCCCCTTCCCTGGCATCTGCCTAGAAATTGAAATCATCACACAGATGTCGACATGCCTTTGAATTTTCAAAACCTATTTAACTACGCACTTTTTCTGTTTTGTTCTTGTGCTATCCTTTGTAATCTTTCCATTTAGAATATCTTCATAGTACTTCCTGCTCAGATAAGACTTTCCTGTTTTGCTTTCGCTATGAAGGAGCTATACAGTGAACCATGCTTTATTTTTAAGATATTCCGTCATTGCTTGCATGTTTTTTGACGTATTATATTTAGAAGTTACACCATATTTTAACAGCTCTAAATAATTGTCTGGAGCTACCAATGTTGAAGTTGGAAACCAGCTCAATATCTTCATAAAGTATATTTTTTTCAAGTGCACTATGATGATCGACTTTATGAAAGAAAGCCAAAAAAAATTCACAATTTTTCTATTGATAAGATTGAAATAAACATCTTGAGATGGGGAAGGGTCCAGGGATCTGTTGAATATACAATTTTGAGTCTAAACAAAACAATCGTATTGTATTTTATATGCCATGATTCGTATTTTTACATCATACTCATAACAAATCAAAAGATGAATATTAAATCTTTAACGTTTGATAATTTTGCATTCCAAATTTACTTACTTAATGGTACGTAATTTGCAAACAATTTTATAAATCGGTTGATTCTACATGAAAGTTTCTGTGTAAAAATATGGATCAGATCTTATCAGATCTTTCAAGATTTAATCATATAATCAATAAAGGTCTCAATCCGCGATCTTAACTCGACTTATAAAACTCTCAGTGAATCAATCAGATTCGATCTATATAGATCTTACTTATATCGTTTAATAAATCTTTTGAACTTTTTGAATTAAATTAATATACTTGAATCTTAATGGCAAATTTCTACAAATAGTTTATCATAACATCATAACATCATAAATTATTTAATATCCATAAACAATCAAGTTGTTGGTAAATCTAAACTTTTCAAACTTGGTAAACTAACATTATTTGAAGAATCTTGAGCATTTAATTTTGGACTTTGCAAAGGTGTACTTAATGGAGTTTCATTAAAATGAAACATTGTTGGAGAGTTTGGTCTTGATTTCTTCCTTATTGGTTCTTGTGGATGAGTATTATTATTGTTATTGTGGTGAGTATTGTTATTATCTCTTGGTGTATAGTTTGTTGATATTGGTGTCATTCTTTTCAAAGTAGATAAAGCATTTAATGGATTTGTTGATGAAGAATTTCCAAATCCATTCATTGAATATAATGAAGTTGAAGAATTTGATTTTGATGAAAGTGCACTCAAATTTGTTGATGAATTATTATTTGATGAAAATAATGATGAAGTTTGGAATGATGATGAAGAATTTGATTTTAAAATCTTTGGAGGTGATTGAATATTTGGTAAAAAGATTTGTTTATTTTGAAATAATGATGTTTGAGATTGAGGTCTTGGTAATGATTGATGATTTGGTGGTGAATGTGAAGCACTTGTTAACCCACTGTGTAATTGTTGTTGTTGTGGGATTTGTTGTTGTAATATTGGTTGAGGAATTTGTTGAGGTTGAGGATTTATAATGTGTTGTTGAGATTGTTGTTGTATTGGAACTGGTACAGCAACTGGTATTGGAACTTGTTGTAACTGCTGGACATAAAATTGTGGTAGTGGATGTTGTTGTTGATGAGAAGGGGGTTGGACATAATAAGTAACTGGTTGATTAACATTTTCATATGATGATTTCCCATTTTTTTTCAATCTTGTATTTGAATGTATTCTTGTATGTCTTGTTAATTCATCTGATCTACTAAATTTCTTTGAACAGAAATTACATTGGAATGGTTTTTCACCTGTATGAATTCTCATATGTCTTGTTTGATGTTCCAATCTATGAAAGGCCTTTTGACAAACAGAACAGGCATAAGGTCTAGTTGGATCATTTGATCTATTCTCTGTAGCAGCATTGGTAGGTGTTCCATTATTAGATGGGGCTATAGACTTCACCATGTTTTGGGTTGTTCTTTATTGTGTTGTTGGATTCTTTAAACTCCCTATTCCTAAACCAAAAGGGTTTTACAGGTGAGAAAGATATTCACCAAAGTGGACATCAAGTGCCTTTTATCACTTTCCGGAAAAACTTTTCCCAGCGCCAGGCAGGAGATTCTGTTACGGGCAGCACAACCGGAAAAACATAAAAAGAAACGCATGATGCATTTAAACAGACAACTTTTCGTCCAACGAGAAACAAAACGGTACATCAGCAGTAAGGCTTAATAGGTATTAGGGGGGTTTGCCCTTGGTGATCTGCTAGAGTGTCAACATCCTGGTCATCTTGTGGTATGTTGATCTGTTTAAGCAATGGTACGTTTTAACACTTGTGTAGCTAATTTAGCAAGGAGACTACGTCGAAAGCAAAATAGACTAAAATAGGCTAACCCCATGGAGAAATCTGAGTTATTTTCTTACATCGCTGGGGAAAGCAGATAAAGTGACAGCCAAATGGAAGATTTGAGCTTTTGGTCATTCCCACCAAGTCCAAAGATGATAAAAGCATGAGACATGAGCATTTTAACGGCCCATGTTCTGTTTACAAACAACCAGCAAGTCACGTACTCCTAAGTAGTATCTGTCCTTGTATGCAGCTCCCACACTGCTTATTTTTTGCACCGCTGATGAAATTTGTGAAACTGTGGGCCCAAACTTTAACCTGTGCGCCCCACACCAGCTCCCCCAAACTCCAGCCAGACAGAGATTTCCCCAGGCAGAGATTTCCAGCGGCCAGACAGGAACTAGCCAGCCTGGCCCGCTTTTGGCCCGCTTCTGGGGAAATTTATATCTCCCGCACGTTCCGTTTATCGTGGGAATATTTTACATTGGAACTTGAGGGGCAAGGCTATGGATTCGTTCCTAGATTTTACCATGGGAAATTTCGTATAGCATTTACTGACTTTCTTAGCTTTGGCCGTTGTAGGACCTTGGGGCTTTGACTTCTAGCTCAAGCTCTTATCCCCTTGAAAATTCTACAAACTCCTTATTAGTTGATCATTGAAAAATTCAGACCACTTCTGTCGAAAAGTGTCCGATGATGTATTCACTGTTGATCTTTCCCAGTGCCAATCATAACAATATACCTCATTCTGGAAAAAATCATGACGTTATGGAGGTAAATTTCTGGAGAGCATTTGAATAGCTGGGGTACACAAAAGAAATGTAAATAGATATGTAGTACACTGGAATTTGATATATTACAGTGGAGGTTCAGGTTAGCTTTACAAAAACCATGTCAAAGAGGTCAAAGTCAGAGACTCTCATATTTGATCAGTGTGACTAGTTTCTCCATTGACAAGAAAATTATACTCGAACTAAAAAATTTCTTGGATAAAAGAAGGTTCAACTAAGTCTTAGCTTTAGGCTAAAGTTTAATAAACTAGCCTAATACAACTCGTATTGTAAATTCCATTTATCCTTTTCACATCTAGAACTCTTCATCAAGAAATTTGGAAACTTTACTAGATACGCTGAATTATATCATGATGAAGCTTAAATCTGCATGATTCTTAATTTGTTTTGTTAACCCACAATTTAATTAATTTATCGGTAGCTGTATTGTTTTAATCATAATCCATGTATGATTGTGGAGTCAATTTCGGTTGAACAGTTAGTTGTGTTCAAAACTTTCGGATAGATGTAAGTTGACATTTGACAATTTGAAGATCAATACTTTTGATCATGATCTTGGCTTTCAATCAAAAGCTTGAACCTTAAACTATAGTTACGACTTCAACCTCCAATTTAAATCACTCAAATGATCATCAAGTACTGTAAATCTGACCCGACTTTTGACGATGAAAGTAAAGACTATAGGTTGGTCTGGTCTATCGGTAAAGATGGAAAATGTTGATTAGACTTTAAAATCAAAGGGCTTGCTCAGAGCAATTCATGAATTATAAGCCCATTCTGTTCTCCCCTGTTTGAAGGTGACAAAGGAATCATTAAAGATCTTCTTCAAGGACTGATTTGTTTTAAATTGCTTCTAAATAAAAATTCAGCGTCTACCGTCTATACCTTGTAAAACCAACCATTCTCCTCATATGGGCATCTGTTCCCTTACTGCTTCACCTGAAATTTCCATTAATTATACATCAAAATCTATAATGATAGATGGTTATCGTTATTGTCATGACTGGTGATTTATTGCTAATTGGATTGTTGGAATATGATTGAGTTTTCATGAATCGATCAAAAATATTTAAATGCGATTATCTCCGAGTCGCGAGTTTTCCAAATGTATAAAAACTCTGATATCTCTTAACATTAATAGTTAGCATGATGATTTTATTGTATAAATATTTTAATTCAAGCTTGTTTTATACTTCTAAAAACTCAAAGGAATCAAATTCGGCATTAATTTTTAAAATATATATTAATTAATTATATATTAAAAAATATCATATAGTATATATTATAATTTATATATATAATATACGTATACGTATATATACTGCACAGCTGGAACAGCTGCAAATATATATAATTATAATTATAAAATTAATATATAATATTAATTTTAATTAATTTAAACATCTATTATTTTATTAATTCAAAATTAATTATATTAATAATATTTAGACGTTGACGTTCAAATCTTTCAATTTTGTACATATTTAAAGATTGAATGTGAACTGAGAGGTTAGGGAGCAGTTTATGATTTATCTGAGACATTTTCAGTTAAATTAAAATGTATTTATCTAATTCTAAATTTATGATTTTGCCAAATTACATAACTTCTAATGTAATCAAAAATCCGAATTCGCGGATTTTTTTGTTTTTTCACTTGAAGCAAATGTTGCAACAAAACTTTGTTTACATCGAACATAATTCAACTGAGTTTACTTTAAGATGAGGTTATTTGCTCGACTCAATTCAACTCTATGACAAAAGTGTAGCTCACTGGCTTAGAGCGAATCATTCAATTCGAGCTCATGGGTGAAAGGTGTTCTTCAATACTAATTATGGGATATCATATCAAGATGAATATGAACCCATTACTTGTTATTAACCAAGGGAAATATTTGCTGGATGATTGGGATAATGTGAATTTCATACAGAGACCAGGAATATACCTGAATGGGTTGATATCCATAGCCAAACGTTCTTATATGCTTACAAATCAAATGCTCATTGGAACATGGACGTTTCATTTTTATGGATGGTAGCAATATATTCGTCGAATCATAACTTGAGCCTTACTTTATCCTCCATTCAAGAGAATGATGACGGTGGTTTCGACAGAGGAATCAACGATAGGTCTGTTTATGTCGTGCAGTCAAGTCATTGAATGAAATTTCGATGTTGAAAGTTGCTTATGTCGATTTTGGGTGACAATTGTTCTAAATACAGCAACAAGAACAGTTTTCTGATTTTTTCTTCACAAAAAAAATTCCGTATCGTTGATCTTTCGTTCAAGTGTTATTTTAAGAGGTAAGGTTGTCAAGTTTTGAGATTTTAAAATTTTGGACAAATAAAATGCGTGATGCCAGTCTGTGAAATCCAAAACAACAACAATTAAAGCTAAGACGGCCAAAGTTGGTCTCGAATGAAAGATAGAGACGGGGTTTCTTGTGATTTTATAACTCTTGTGACTCATGGTCTTGTTTTGGCAGAGCCACGGCGGTTGGAAGTTGGATCGGTTTTTGTGTCACTGAGGTCCTCAGGAGCCAAATAACGTTGATCTCAGAAGTGGCATTACAACGGACAAAGTGGGTATCATATGAAAGAGAAGACCTTGTTTCCCACTGCTGGCCTTATCCAATTCATCCCAAAAGTTTTGGTTGTTGAGATATCTTCAATTTTATTCTGTTGGTTTTGTAAACCGCCAATTTAACCTATCTGCCAAAACCACAAGTGCAGTTCTGTGGGCGGTCTGGGCCTTATGAGTCTTTTGAATTAACGATTTTGACTCTTTCATTTGATCTAGAAGACTCAATTTTGCTCTTTTTCAACTGTTTGAAAGTCCAGATGATAGATCTTTTTTTGCTGCATCTATTGAGTGTGCTAAAAGTTCTGCTTTCTTACTGCTTTCTCTCAAATTCATTCATCAAAGCACAAAATGCGCTTTAACTCGATCAATTGTGGAGCTTTGGAGCTGAAATTTTCATGGGATTCGGCGCTAAAGTTTGGCGCAATTACCTAGGCTATTTTGAGCGAGATGTTCCGGTTTTTCGAAGAAGTGAAAATTTGCAAAATGAAAGTTCTAATTTCATTCCTATGTGAATCTCCGATCTTCCAGGATGCTCACAAAATTAAGCTCATGCTTGGGTAATTTTTTTTTGGCTCAAAATAAGCAAAAATGTACAGCTCAAAATCCACTATTTTGGCTCATAACTCAACAAAGGAAAATCATTCAAACAAAAGGGCTCCACTACGATAAACTTTATGTTCCAAAGATTGTTGTCAGCTAGGTTTTGGCCGATATAATTAACATTTGAAGGCTATAGAATTTTTCAAAAAATACTGTGATTTCAAAAGAGCATAACTCTACCAATATTAATGCTACATACTCAAGAGATCCACTACAAGGTTATTCAGAAACCAAGCTTTCTACTGGTACCATCAAATATACTCTAGCACCACTATGAGATTAAGGGCCCGGGAGACCTGGAAAAAAAATGACATAGCTTCGCCGTCATAGAGGCGTTTAGCCTATTTTTGCGATTTTCTCGCCAACCAGAAGGGCTGGAAAGAAAATCTACCCAGGATCGTATTGCTACGACCCAGAGGTACCCTATGAGCATATAAGCTAAGGGATTTAAAATTTTTTTTTCCATGTCAAATCGACCAAAATGCCAGAAGCCCCTGGGCGGTTAAAGAGTATAATGATTGTGATCTATGGATGATTCTGATCATCCATGTGGAGTTTCCCGTGTCTCGAGCCGTTTTTGAGCCCACCACAACCAGAATAGTCCCCAGGGCACTACTGTCCGGAGGTTTGTGCCAGATTCTCCGAACGTGGGTTGATAAGTGCCTAATGGATGTGTTAGTATTGATCAGAAGGTTTGTATTGAGTGGTTTTTACTTACCCAAGGTTACTCCATAAACAAAATGGCCGATTAAACATGAAGGGTTCCCTGCTTGGATTTGGTTTTGACTCTTGAGTGCCCTGTGTTGCCACTTGAGTATGCACTAGTCCCCAGCTTGGTAGCTGATGTGATCTAGTAGCATGTGGTCTTTGTTCTGAGATGATAGCTTTATACCAGGATTTATAAGGTCTCCGACAAGGATTTGGTGCAGCACGGCTCAGCCAGAAAAAAAATGGATCAAATCCCATATCTGGACGCATCAAAGAGGTAAAGCCTGGTCAGGGCTGACTGTTTCACTTGAATCCGCAAAGAGCTGGCGAGCCCATTCAAAATCCACAGTCCCCAAATCAATGGTATCCTTCAATGTTCAGAGATAATTTTTTTTTCTTCCAGGGCTTCCTCGTCGATCCATCCAAGTCTTCTCCTTGTTATCCTAGTGTGGGTGTGAATGTGCGTGTCTGTGTGTCTGTGTGTGGTACAAGTGAGTGAGTGTCTGTGCTAGATTGTTTGTCTGGTGCTGCTTGAATGTTAGTAAATGATTCCAAAAGAGTTGACTTCCCAGGATTCAGAGAGGGCTTGCAAAGTGGACAGTCCTATTGGTCATAGGATGAGCAGGAGCTCACCTTTAGAGCTTTCACAATGCACCTCACATCGTCATTTCTGCTGCCTCGGAATCAAAGGCCAAAGTCAAATAAAATAAGTTGAAATAAAATCCAGGGTATCGAAATGCTCCACTCGATCACTTTCTCCAAGGTCCACTTCCAAAGAATTACTAAAGGTATTTGGTCAGAATACCAATAGCTCATCTTCTTCTGTTTATCTTGTTGATGTGTCTGCCGTTAGAATGCTAAAGTATTAGCCTTTTAATTGCTGATGTTCACCAAGATTTGTAAAGCCTCGTGCAAGTTGGTCATAAAGTGAGGACTGGCTTAGAAAGCTGGTCAGGAATACTTTGCCAATCACTTTCTTGCACTAATCTTCGTAATCTCAGCTATCCATCAACCCCACTGTCTACGATTCTACGCTTAAATTGTTCGAGTTAGAGCCATTTCAATTATGCTGATCTATAAATCACCTTTGTGTATCTGCCACAAAACCAGGCCCTAGTTATAATCCGTGGTCCAGGGTAGAAAACTCTGGCAGAAAGTTCAGATATTAGGATTAAAATGGTTGTAAATTAGCTGCTGAAGTCCCGTATTTAGTGTTTCTTAGTTTCAAGTCCATATCACTTGGGCATCACTCATGTAGACAACTCCCCGGTGATGATAAATTTAGGTTTGGTGGCATGAAGCAGTGCCCTTCCCCAGTAGAAGTTTCGATGAGATACCATCGAGGGATAATCGTAACCATAGTGAGTCGTGAGCCAAGCTGCTGCCAGCCGCCAATTTCGAACAATCTTTAACATACCCAGAAATCAAGGTTCTCGATATGCATAGAATATTTCTAGAAGCCCTATTGTATTTGAGATTTGGAGGCAAGGCATACATGGCAGATTACGTGTCAATAAAAAGCGCGAATCTGGGTCATCTTTGCTGAAATTTAACTGAAACTTGTCTTATTATGAGTGCCAAACCAAGAGGAATATTTTCATGCTTTTTATTTCCCAATCTGTAGAATTTTGAATGTGTTAAGATGGTTTGAAGATTGGAGGCTCAATAACTCTTTCCGAAAAAATATGCGCGATGATTCGCGAATTACCTCGTGTTTTTTTTTTCAAGGTATAGTTTGTATGTATTCACTTAGGATTCACCGGTTTAATGTTTTTGTTTAATTTAATATTTGTAATAGTAGGCGAAGGGGAGCTCTTGAAGCTCAAGTAAAATTTGGAGTGGCGTATGATGGCTTCTTGGTATATGATGCGCCGATGATCTATATCCGCGCTTTTATGGATACTCAATGCTCAGACAAATGATTTAACATTTTTTTTAATTTTGAATCAGTTAATTACATCAAATTAATTAATAATATATTAATTATTTGCAGATATTTTAGACTAGTGAAGAAACTACAAATCAATTGTTGAATCAACTGAAGATAAGCCGTAAGCTTTGTGTTGCTGATCATCATCTTCCAAATTAATATTGACGTGTGTGATAATTAATGGAACCTCTTAATCGATTAATTGATTTCAAGCGCCTATGATTTCGACCTTCTATAATTCGCAATAATCATATATATAGCTTAGGCCAATATATATTAATTATATATATTAATTTTAATACCACGTCGACGTCGATCGCTGAATGTAAATTTGGGATATCCAGCTCACTTCTCATGAATCTTATATATTAATTATAATAATAAATTTATAATTTCTATATTATATTTAATATTATATAAATTACATATATTCTTGCGAACCTTACGTCGTTATACACGTCGTTACACGTCGTCGTACTGTTATATTATGCGACGTAATTTGCATAGCTCATGATCTGGTTATTCTTCTATATAGTTGTAGATCGTTAATATATAAACCGCACACTAACTGTACTTTGATGAAACCTTTAGCTGACACTAGATTTGTTTAAAGGCTCCTAATATTGAACAATTAATTATAATTTTTAATTTATATTTAAGACAAATTTTATAATTAATTAGTTCGGCCGAGAGGTAAATATTTAATTAATTATATATAATATAATAAATTATAATATTAATATAATAACACATGAATAATTATATAAATTTTATAAAATAATTTGAAATTCGTACTAGCTAGTATATAATAAATTAATTAAGGAGAGATAATTAAGAAACATAGCATCCATGGGTACGTCGACGTAAAAAATGGTGTGCTAGTTATCATGTTTCTGAACTGGCTTGAAATTGATGGCCGCCCGGGGCCGCGAGTAGCTAGATTTCCTTCCTCTCAATTTAACTTGGGTTACGTACAACACGTCTTTGGTAATTTAATATAAGTAGCTTATTATGAGTTCTTTCATCAATTTGAATTTCAATGAAGATAATATGAAGCCAGATTTTAATTCAACAAGTTTTCATCTTGACGCGCGTGTCACAGTAACAATTTCAACTACTCGTCATACACATGGTATGAAGTAATTAAAATTTCATATAATGCTAATTAATACCCCTCATAGTGTGATCTTCTTCTCATTTGCCTTGATCAATTGTGCCAATCTTGTTGAGGAGAACGTAAAATTATTATCAACTTCACAAAATGTATCAATAGATAGTTCCTGAGCAGTAGGTCTCTTATTTGCATCAATTGCAAAGCAACTATCGAGAAATCTTTGTCCGTATTTGGAAACATGAGGTAAAATGTCTTCAGGTATTGGTGGTGCACTTTTAGATTTACCAATCTTAAACATGGCAGTTATAGCTTCCAAATTTGACCAAGGACGACGACCAGCAAACATCTCCAAAACGACACACCCCAATGACCAGATATCTACTTTAGCACTATAGCCTTCCCTACTATCAACAACTTCAGGTGCCATCCAGAAAATTGTACCTTGCATGGACATTGCTGCATCATTTGCATAGATATCATTAGATTTCTTTGAGATACCAAAATCCGAAATTTTACAAACACCATCGAGATCTAACAGCAGATTATCAGCTTTCATATCACGATGTAAGATACCACTTGAATGTAAATATGAAAGACCATTCAACACTTGTGAAGTTAAAAATCTAATCAATGGTTCTTCAAATTTACCATGAAGTCTCAAACATGATGCAATTGAACCACCTGCAACATACTCAAGGAATAAGTTATATTCTTTACCAGTCTGTTCGAATCCTAGATATTGCACAATGTTTAAATGATCAAGATCTTTTAAAGTTTCCACTTCAGATTTCATGGCTTCAATAACTTCTGGTATTTTAGTATTTTCTTTATAACTTTCAGGTTTTAAAACTTGTTTAACAGCAATCATTTCACCAGTAGTAACGTTCAATGCCAAATAAACATTACCAAAAGTTCCCTTCCCGATCAATTCACCTCGAATCCATGAAAACTGTTTAAATTCACCCTTCGAAGATCTAAGCTTACTCAAATATTGTGTTTGATTTGGTTTAACCTCAACAACTTTCTTCCCCCACATTTTGGTACTTTGTCTTCTAACCAATTGTGAACCATCTTTATTATTAAATTCATTTTGCACATTTCTATTACCAATGTTTTGATGAATTGTTCTTCTTATAGATTCTCTTTTTCTTGCCTCACTAGCTTCTCTAGCAACAGCACGAATAGTTTTCACACGATGCGGTTTGGCCAAATGTTCTATTCCCTTATCATCAATTGCAGTGCTACTGATCACAGTTTTTTTGATTTTAGCTGTCTCAAGTTCAGGTTCTTTTGTCTTGGTTTCCATATTTGGTGAAGCAGGTGGTGTTAAATCCACCACTGGTTGATCTAAATTGGCATTAGGGAAAAATTGTTCCAAATTATCATAAAGAACTTCTGGTGCAGGTCTCACAACCATTTTGGAAATTTCTCTTGGTTTGGTTCCATGAGCTTCTTCATTTGATTTTTCCTTACTTAAATCACTTGGTGTCTTTGCCCAAAAATCGTCATCTGAATCGTCATCACTGGTCTCATCGTCCAGCATAGGAGCATCATCAAAAGATATAACATTTTCTTGAAATTTATCTGAGGCATTTTGCGAAAATTTTCTTGTAATTGATCTCTTGATGGCACTGTTTCTACTTCTCAAAACACTTGATTTCCGACTGATCATGCTACTACCACTATCACTATTACTGAAACTTTCATCACTCTTCCCAAATTTCTCCTTGAGCTCGAATGCTTTCCTTGATGCAGGTGATATACTTCCCGAGCTTCCCTTGTAAGGCTCAGGAACTAAAGTATTACTTGAACCAGGTGCATAAGATGCAATATAGGTACCCTCGTTACTAACAGATTCCTTTACAGGTGTTAAAGTAGGCTTATTGGACATCTTGGATGATTCTCTTCTTAGAATTGGAGGTGGAGGTGGTGCATTTCTTCTAGCGATAAAACTGCTTTGTTGACGAGAAAATGGAGATTCTCTTCTATTATCAAAATTAATTTCCTGTCTTTCTTTAGGTCTTATAACTCTAAATGAACTTGATCTATCTTCTGCAGCATGTTGATGTTGTTGTGGATGTAATGGAGGTGGTAGTACCGCTGTAGGGGGCATGGATTTTGATGAAGATGATGAATTTGCCCGTTTCTTGATTTGGTTTTGTTGTTGTGGATGTAGTGGTGGCGGTGGAGATTTCTGTGGAGGTGCACTGATGATTATTGGGGGAGATCTTGGATTGATATTAGATAATGGAGGTGTTATTCTTGCATTCAATGGCTTATTTGCAGGTGATTGTGATGCATTGGTGAGTAAAGAAGGCTGAGACTGAGATGTTAATGTCTTGAAGTTTAAATAATCAACTTCTTCTCCTGTGGAGTTTGGTATAGTGGAATCATCGTAAAAATGTTGTGGTGTATTTGGATAGACTTTTTCTTCACCTTTGGTCTCAAATGATTGAGAATCTGAAAGACTTGTATTGGAGACAGATGAACTGGTCATTGTTGTTGTCAAATAGTTTTCAATTGGAGCCACAAATAACTTCATGGAACAATTGTTGAATGAATTTTCCAAAAGCGCAGCTAAAGTTTTATCGTCTAATGGTTCACCTTGAGATGATCCAAAATCTGTTAAATGAATAGAAGCATCTGTACAATTGGGATCCACAGATCTCATTAGATGAATTTTGAATGATGATGGATCGTTCGTAGCGATTGGCCCAATATTTATCGGTTGAAAGAATTGATTATCTCTGGTGACCAAAATATATTTATCAGAATTGATTTTTTGAGAAACTGGCAAGTATTTCCTATCAATTGAAACTGGTTGGATAAATTCAACCTTTTTCTTCTTTTCAAGTTCCTTTTCCCTTTTTTGAACATTCTCAACTCTTTGTTGTAGTTCTGCCATATTTGTCGACACGGGACTGATTGGAGATTGTGAACCTTTTCTAGCAGCATCTTTGCTTCTTGATCTATCAGTTCTTAATCTAAACTTACTCAACAAACCTTTAGATTCTTGATTATCGATCTTGGACATTCTTTTATCGTTAGCTGGTTGAGTGTTATCATTTGATGATGAGTTCAAATTTGAAGTCGAAGCTGTATTATTGTTGTTACTACTGGGAAAAATGGAACTGAACATTGATGATTCTGACGAGCTTGATTTTTGATGTCTTCTGAAGAATCCATGTCCATTATGTGAATGAATTGACATTGCAGGTGACACCGGTGAATAGTTTGAGGACCACATATTTTTCGATGAACTTTCAATAGTGGAAACTGGTCTTCTCTTGGAACTGATTCTTTTCAGTCTCTGCTGAGGATGATTCGATAACATGCTATTATCAAGACTCATCGGTGGACTTGCAGCAAGGTCATCACGATGAGGAGTTTGGTTTGGCTGTATCAATTGTGGAGCAGAAATAGTTGGTACCAAAGCATCATTATTGTTCATAGGTTCTGTCCTTAGATCCATTGAATTTGCCGGACTTGAATCCAAGCTATCGAATGATGGACTTGAGGAAGCCATGGAATTTGTATCGGAAGGCTGTCCATGAGAAATAGCTGTGGGTATAGTTGAGAAAGTGCTAGCGGTGGTACCACTTGAGGACGGTCTATCTAAAGTTTTCCGCAGTAAATGAATAAATCTTGATTGTGTAGAGTCATTAGCCGATGAAAGCTCCTGTTTATAGTTCTTTAAATTCTGGTAATTTGTCATTGAAAGGAAAGCTTGGCCAGTGATATTGTGGGTTCTGAATACATTGATCCACGTCTCATTAAACTGATGTAAATCCAACCAGAATATAACCCTTTCAATAGTCCATTCATTTGGATTATTCACAGCCCAGGAAATTGACGAGTTCCTACTATGAGGTGAATCCTTGGGTACTACTGAAGCTCTTTTGTTCATGTTAAATTTGATGTTTGAAGAGGGACTTTCAGGATGGAAATCAGTGCTTGTGTTGAAGAAACTAAATTGATTTTGTGAGCTGTTTCCTGTCATATTCAGATCATTATCCACATCAGATTGAGTTTGACTAGTGTTAGGTGTGGATGTTTGAATGGTCAATGGTGGTTTCGGAGAGACAGATCTTGACCTAGGTTGAGGTAATGGTATATGTGATGGAGTCATATCAGATGTAAGTCTGGAATTATTTGCAGTGACAAAGCCTGATGAATCACCACTTAGCTCCTTCGAACGATCCATTAGAATATCAGCATTGGAAGTACTTGTGGATTGATAAGCTGGCTCCGAGAACACTCTATGGCCACTTATTTTTTCAAAACCTTTGGACTTGTTGATGGGACTTGGTCCACCTGACATTGCTTCAAAACTGAATTTGGACGCGTCTCCTTCACTGTTGAACGACTTGTCAGCGGCATTATGAGCAGCGGGCACTTTTTCAAAGCCTTCAAACGACTTGACACTTGATGAAGATAGCTTTCTGGCCTTTTCAGCTGGCAAATATGGGTTAATCTTGTCTTTGGAAATCTGCGTGTTCAGGTGTCTGGTGTTGTTGATGTAGGGCACAGAGTCAATGAGGAAGTCCGGGATGTTGTCGCTGCCCCTGGCGGTGTCCTGGTTGTACCTGTCGCCGGACATTGTGAGCTTCTGGCGCTTTTGTGCTTTTTCTCTGTGTTTTAGTAGAAATTTGTGTTGATGTTTTGATTGTCTGTTTATTTCCGTGATAATTACAATGGGACACAGCGAAGATCTGAGAAGCTACAAAAGATTAACGGTTGGCTCAGAAAGAGTGGAAATGAGTTATGTGATGTATTGGCGATGTATTGGTGATGTAATGATGTTGCTAGTTGTCTTTCAAGCGCCAAAATTGGACCACTACGTAGTTTACAGAGTTTGTCATTATTTACACGACGTCGTTATTGATCTTTATACAACAGCCATAGGCTTCATTTATCTTTCAACTGAATCTCCGTGACTCTTACCAGTGTCTTGTGTGGTTTACTTATAGCATGACGGACTTTTCTGTGTCTTCTCTTGGTGACTTCCCTTATTCTCATTGGCATCTTGGTCTTCTCTAGGACAACACCTTTAACACTGATCAAACTTGGATCTATTGGGCTATTAGCCAATGTGAAATTACGGTTACCAATGCAAGTGACATCATGAAAGTTTAATGTATCCCCAACTTCAGCTGTTTTCAAATGATATGGTAAAGTCATGATATCACCTTCGGTGACCAAAAATGGGTTATTATGAACACGCACAACGGCATATAGTTCGTTCGATAGCTTTAGAGGCCATAGATCACCTTGAGCAACAACTGGAGCGTCTTTTGATGCGGTTTCATTGGTGATTGGAGTGGTTGCTGGTGTGTTTAATGCAATTGATGAAGATGTGAACGGACGAACCAATGACGATCTGGACAAGGTGGATGTTATTGATAAAGGCTGTCTCACTGCGGCTCTCGCAGCGCTTCTGAAAATGGAGTTCATCATGGCTTTGATAAGTGTCAAGATAATAAATCAATAGCTAATATTCAACATGTCTTCATCGTTGGTCTTTTCAGCTTTTTTTTCCTATATGAAAAATATTCGCGATTTTCGGAAAATATTGGAAATCACCCGAAGAGGAAATTACTAAATGGGGAATACAAATAGATGTTACAAAATTGGATAGAGGATAAACGATAAACGTTATGACACGAATAACCAGGTGTTGATAGATTAGTGATGAAATATCATTAAATACTATTTAATTTTCCTTTTTATCGTTCAAGGCTCTCAAAGCTCTTTTTCTTTGCTTCAACATGTGGGTGAACAATGTATAGAAACCTGGGACATAAACACCAATTATGACAATCAATAACCATTTATACCAAGCACCAACAACAGATTCAGCTTCACCCAAAGAAAGTACAATCATGGAGATTTCACTAGCAACACCGCTTGGATATAATACAAAGAACAAATTATATCTCAAAATGGTCAAGATTTTGGCTGGTTTACCATTTGTTGATATATTTTGAGCATAGTACAAGTATCTAATAATTTCAGTAATTGACCATGATAACGATAATGTAATGTAACTCCAATGTGCATTTGCAGGTGAATTTGGTAATACTTGGAAAACACCATAGACAACTAATAACCTTGATGCAACTTGAGAAATTGTAGTCAAGACAGGGGATTTAACAATTCCCACTGCTGAGTTATAAACTTCAACAAGGGCAAAACTTTGAATAATAGTGGTGATTCTATTGGTTTTTTCAAATAATAATGGTTGTCCTAATAATGCTGATAACAAAACTGTGTTGAAAAGAACAATTGACCATAACGAGGCAGAAACTTGGTTATATAAAACCAACCATCCTTGAGACTTCTTCTGCCCTTTCACAGGTTCCTTAGCAGCTGACTGAGACATTGACGAATTTAAAGATTTTAAAAATTCCTTTTCAATTAAAATGATTAAATGCTTATTGTTGTTTTTGTTGAACGAATTTGTTGGCCCCAGAAAAAATCCAATACGTACCTAGTTGCAAATTCGCGGATTTTCTAGTATAACCTAAATTCTACAAAACATTATTTCTTATGCTACATATATATTAATTTATACTTGGTATCATGGTTCTTAGATATCGTAATAAAGGAAACAAGAAGAAAGTGTGAATGAAAAAAAAGTTCCTCTTGGTCGTGCAAGTTGAAGAAATTGTTAACTGTCTATAATGGAACGTAAGTGGTCATAATTGGTCATTATTGATGAAGTTGAATTTGAAAATGTGTTATGATTGATTATTCTTCATATATGTTGCAACATTGATTAATCTATCCTGCTCGTCTTCATCCCAATTTAATTCACCTTTACTTCTAGTTCTGGTCAATCCATAACCAACATCACCACTATCATCCTTTTCTTGATCATCATCATCATCTTCTTGATCATCATCATCTTCTTGTTGAGTATAGGCACTGCTAAATAATTTTCTATGTTGATCTTCTTCATCTTTTTCAGCTCTTTCGTCTTCATCTTCATCATCATCATCATCTGCAAAACGTGACATATCACGTTCATCTCTTGAAGTCAACATATTAGAATATAATGGATGATCCTTCTTCACATATGATTGACCATCATCATTTGGATCTTCATAATCATCATCATCATCATTCATAGACATTGCATTCGAATTATAAACTTGTTTATTATTCCAACCAACTAAATCATCGTCTTCTTCGTCTTCATCTGATGATCCAAACTTATCTGGTAAATCGTTAGTTAATTGTTGTGACATATATCTAGAAAATTGATCACCAGAATCATCTGAATCCTTCTTATCATCACTCTTTAAGTTATAATCATCATCAACTTCACCAGGTATAATCTCTTGAGTTTCATCAGTTGTTTGATTTTTATGATCATCCTCTTCCTCTGTACCACCCAACAATGCATTATATTTCTCTCTGGTATCAACCAAGGTCTCTGTAACATATAATGTCCATTCTTGTGTTGACACAACGTCATAAATGACTTGATGAATAGTATTTGGTGGATATAATGCCGTAAATTTAACAACTTCTTCGGCAATCAATGTCAAATGACCCATATAACCTAATCTTAATCCGTTATTAATTTCATATTGTTCACAATTCAATTGTCCTTCAATTATAGCCTTATTGATTTCACCACGACCGAAAATATCAATAGCTAGATATTTGTTATAACCAATATCCATAGATCCATTTAAAATTTGTTGAACAATATCGAAAACAACATTATGTAAGAAATTGTTCCATGGGAATTTGAAAAACATTTGTAAAATCGTTAATATAACTTGATTATCAGCTAGGGCAATTTTCAATTGATCACCAATAACTGGATCTTTACGTATCAAAACTTCATTTTCATCATATTGAATTTCCAATGTGGTATCAACATCTGAATCTGGTTCAGATTGAATTTCAAGACTTGGTGTTTTTTCATGCTTGATTTTGGTTTCAGGCTTAGTATCTTCCTTATCCTCTGATTCCTCAGCTTTCTCATTATCCTCCTTTTTTTCTTCTTCATCTTCATTGGAAATATCCAATTTATCCATCACTTTTGATGCTTCATGATCAGAATCCTCTTCATCATCTTCTTCGTTTTTCTCAGTCTCCTCTTGTTCTTGTTCTTCTTGTAATCTCTCCAATGCAATGATACGTTCTCTTTCCAAGTCACGTTCACGTACAATCTCTTCACCCTTTTCATCGTTTAATAATCCCATATTAGAACAATGTAATAACTCCGCAATCAATTCACAAACTTTGAATCTTTCAAACCCTAATGGTTCAATTGAACCAAATGGAGTATCCATATTGTCCAATTTAGTCTTTTGTAAGATCCTGGCGAAATTTGGAATGTTTTCCGAAAAAACCTTGATTAAATGACCCAAATAAATAGAATCTCTTGAAGTTGGTGGATGTGATTCAATGGTGATATATAGCACTGGAACAAAATCATAATCTGAATTGTTTTTACGAATGATTTCAATGATTATACCAACACCATTTGCTAAACTGGTACCACCAGTTAACATCAAATCACATAGTCGTCTCATAACTTTTTCTGAAACTAATTCTCTTGTTAATTCATTTGGTCCAATTGTAGAATTGTCAGTATTTGAATTTGCACTTATTGTGACAAATGCCTTTATAAAATCACCTGCAGCAGACTGAACGGATTGATTAACATCTGGTTTTAAAAATGAAATCAACTTATCAACAAGGTTTTGTTGTCTTAATAAATCAATTATACCAGTTGGTGTATCTGGTTTATCTGTACTTATGACTTTTAGCAAAAAATCCATCAATGGAGGATTATCAATATGCAATAAAAATCTATCAACCAAGTTTTTCTGATTTAATAGGAAATTCAACATTTCATCAATCTTCATATCCAATAAGTGTTCATTAATCTTCATGAAATAAGTCGATAATACCATTGGTAAAGGATATTGATTATCCAATATACTCCAAAGTCTAGCCAAAAGATCAGAATTATCCATTATAGCATCTGTTAATGACCATGCATCAACACTTAAAATCTCTGCGGCGACATGAGTTCTTCTTGAATGAATTTCCTGTATTGTTTCAGGTTGATCATAATTTAAATTATCATCTGAATCTGAATCTGAAGTGGAACTTCTTCTTCTTTGACTACTTGTTGAAGACTCTTGATCTTTATCATTTGAATCATTATCTGTGTCATTGGTTTTATTATCATCATCATCATTGTCATCATTATTCTTATTGGATTTATCATCTATCAAATCTTTCTCCTCCGTTGTTATATATTGGATCAATTGTTCAATAACTTCTCTTTGTCTTAGATATTCAATCAATTTAATGTTTGATGATGCCAATTCTTCTAAAATTTCAGGTTCATCTAATAGATCACCCAAGATTTCTAAATTTGGCATAAAGTTATCCTCTTCATTCCCCGTATAGTCATCATCATTATCATAACCATTTGAATTTTTGGATTCGTCTGATGATATTGAACTTCTCCTCTGTTGATTTAATGATGGTCTTTGCACAAATCCGTTATCCAATAGATTATTTATAGCAGATACTTCATTGAAATTACTTCCAAATCTCCAAAATGAACCAGACATGATGGTAATGCGTTTGTATGAGTCTTTTAAATCTTCAATCTATAATATGTGGCTGCCAGTAGTAATATTAGTTATGATGAAATGGATGTTTATCGTTCAAATAGCAATAGCACACGACTTTTTCCTTTCAAAGTTCCGTGATGTGAGAATTGAACTTGATAACGAAAATAAACGGTAAAACTAAATAAATATGCAGATCTAGCTGTTTAGATGTTTGAAAAACTTCTTTGATATAATTCAAATCTATAATGATATTTAATTCTTCTCAATTTCACTTGACAATGCTTTCTAATTATTATTAACAATAGGGACAACAGCAATTGAGAACCCGCCTGATTTAGTACCAAGGATTGACTTTTATTTTCTTTTTTGCTTCAGTGCAATGCTGTTCTTTCGCAATGAGCGGTCGTAAACAACCAAACAGTCAATCTGTAACAAATGAATCAACAAACGGTTTCAATCTCAACGTCTCAATGAAAACAACTCTTTGTTAATTTGCGTTGCAATTTTAATGTTGTCGACTGGGCGCTATTTTTTTTTTGATGGTCGCGAAAATCTTGAGAATTTTTATTTGACCGCAAAAATGACAGGCAGCTGTGGCGTCTATCGAAAATATTACTTTTGCATTACATTATACATTAGAGGCAAAAGATGTGACATCGGCAACTAGAGAGTCAAATGGTGGGATAACCCCTGAATTCTTGTAATCCTTGTTATCGTTTTCAAATAGGACCTGGATCTTGTTCTTGACGTAGTCAACATCAAATCTTTCCAAGAATTTTTTGAGGAAAAGTAAAACTTCCAATTCAAATTCATTGAAGAATCTAATATTATAACTGATTGATTTCACCAACACGTCTAAAATTTGATCCAAGTTAATATCAAAATCACCAAACTTATTAATTTTGTTCCATATTTTAAACTCAGGATTTGTATTTGCACCTAACCATAGATCCATTAATTTATAAGCAGATACAATATCAAACTTTGCACTTAAAGTAGTTCTTAACGCAGCAACAGCATTTTTAAAATGATGAGTTCTATAAGAAGCTAATCCAATAAGCTCCCATTCTAATCCACTATGTTTCAACTGTTTTTCATTTATTAATTCATTTTCCACAATCAAAACAATTCTCAAATCTTCATACAAGACTTGGAATAATTGATCAAGCCATCTTTCACAAAGTCTTTTACTAGTGATACTTGTACTTTTGTTTGTTATTTGAATGCTTGAACTTGAAAAGTTCTCTTTGTACTCATCATCCATTATGAATACTTGGGATCTTGCTTTTAATAAATTATCCCAACCAATTTTATTGATTATCAGAATTAATAAATCATATGCATACTTATATGTACCTTTCAAAGGCTGTGAATTGATTCTAATTAATTGAGGATCACATGCTTCCACTTCAAAGCGAGGTGAGAATTTGATCAAATTTTCAGATCCAAGTCCATGAACCTGTGATATATTTTCCCATACCGATTTGATTTTACCTTCAGTTGGGAATGGTAAAGAAAGTGTATCCTTGTTTTCAATGTATATCAAGTCTCTGGCACGTACTGAATACATTGGCGCAGAGTTTAATGCAACTAATGCCATTGGAATATCATCGGTTAAGATGTGTAATTTTGTCAAGTTATACCAACTCTCAAAATCAACAGGGTTAGCATTGACCGCGGCGTTTGCAGGATTATTTGCCAATTGGAATTGTGATTTGCCAATAAGAAACTTGACTTGTTCATTGAGTATTAATGAATCTCTTGGATTTGATCTCAACGATTCATTAATCAGTTTGATTGCATCAATCTCACGATTAGCCAAAAATAAAATTTTCACCACTAGGTAATCCAATTCTTTCCGTTTGCGTAATTGAATTTGTTCAATTGTGAATTGATAAAGACTTGTTAGCTCGACAATTTTCAATAATGCATCAACTAGGAAATTTTGAGTTATAGACGGTCTTTGCACAGTGGGGACACATCCCAAGAGATATCCTCTCTCCAAAAATTTAACTAATTTGGATATTATTGTCTTTGAGTGTTGTATTGATTTGGTTAATGGTTTTTCCACCAATGCTGGGAGCTTTCTTTCAAAATCCAAGTTTATGATAACTGATCTAACCACTGCACTGACAAGTAATCCATCCCAAATTTCCTCGTAGACTTCATTCTGAGTCTTGTTACTTCTATCACTAGGTATCAGCTGTAATTGAAATGCATTTGGGTTTGTATTAGGAAACTCTGTTCTGATTCTAACATCGCATCTGCTGAAGGCGTCATATGAGCAGTAGGTGTAGATAGTTGGGTGCTTTGTTGAAGATTTGGTAGCGTTTAGATTCAATGTTGTTAGATATGCCAACGGTGCCACAGCGGAAGATACGTCAAGCCCTGTTATGTAATGGTATTCACCTTCCTCCTTTTGGATCTGCTTGTTGTACGTGGACACGTGCACAAGATCTGGTGGCCCCAGTTCTTTGAAATTGGGCAAATTGGCAGTTCTCGTACCTATTGAAGCACCAAATGATGATTCAGAGACAGACGGGATGATAATCACTGGTTTCTGGATCGAGTGCTGGGACTTGTGGCCAGCCTTCTTTTTAGGCGAGCCTGTCACGCCATTGGCCCCGAAGTCGAGCACCGACTGGTTGCGAGAATGGCTCTGTTCTCTGCTGGAGATGCTTAGATTGGACATTGTGATTGTTTGGAACTGACCAAAGAGATCTAAACTGCTAAAGAACAATAAATTCGTGTCAAATTGACATTCGGGAATTTTTGGAGCGGCCACGTCTTTTGATTTTCACCTGTCGCGAATTTTCTCAAGTTGTTTTTGTGTAAAAACAATTACACTCAATTTTACCAACACTTATAAAAGGCCTAAAGAGGAGCTTTCAAGTGTTGAAGAATTAGTTACTGTTGCAAGACCCCAAAGCATATAGCAGGGATACAAAAGAAAAAAAATACAGAACAGAAAACACCTCTTTGCTGTGTCTTATATAGAGCCTTTTAATCTTTGTTTTTTTTTATATTTTACCTCACTTTTACTAAATACCCATTTACATTTCTAGGATACCCACATTTTGTTGTTCAAGTTATGGCTGAACCAGGACCGAGTGCTTCTCTCTCGACAGTAAAGTCGGGCATGTCAGACTTGGAGGCCAAGAGACAGGCTGTGTTGGCATCGATGAAGAAGAGATCAAGTAATAGTGGTTCGAGAAGCCAAACACCAGTGTCAATACCCATCAAACCACCAACTGTCAAGATGGATGATCGTGATTTGAAACATGCTGTTTATGAAGCAGTGCTGGACCTGAGGTCCTTGGGCTTTTCATTTGATGAGATTGTTGAAAGATCTGGTGTTAAAAGGGATTATTTGGCTCAATGCTTTGATGAATGGAAATTTGGGGTGCCCAAGTTCAATCATTTTACCAATAATAACAACGGTTATAACTCTTGGGATGACCGGAGATCAAATTCGAACACACCAGTGATTCATGAACGCCCATTGTTCAAGAGTAAGTCTTATAGAGCCGCAGTTGAGGAAAAACCTGAATGGTTGAAAAATCTTGTTATAGATTTAGCAGAGTCATCCTCCGAGGAAGAAGAAGAAGTTGAAGAAGAAGAAGAAGAAAACGGAGAAGATGACGATCATGAAAAAGAGGAAGAAGAAGATGAAGTCTATACGCCAGTGTCAAACTCTGTTGTTGATACAGTGGAGTCATCCGTGTATGAGATCTCCGCTGATGAAGTGCAGGATTCAGGTCAGAAGAGAAAAATCGAGCAAGATGAAGATGAAAGCTCCAAGAAGAAGGCAATCTTGTCAAACCGTGTCAAGGAGTTGAGTGTAAAGATAAGGGAAGTCGAATCTTCAAGAGCGTTACCAAATGAAGAGAAGGGAGTATTAGAAAATCAATTGAAAGAGAAGGAGGCTCAGGCTTCTTGGCTACGAACACAACTGACTAATATGGATGAGGAGATTCTCAAGATTAAATCGAAAATTTCCCTGAAAGCGGGAGATTTAGTTGATGTTTGTAATTGGAAAGATGAACTAGCCAAAAAACTAGTGGAGCTAGAAGATTTAGAAAGTATGGAGATGGAAAACAAAAGGGCCGAATTGAAAGCCAAATTAGTCCATCAAATGACGATAAAAAAACAAAAAAAAGAATCCGAGAAGCAACAGACAGACCAAGCTCAGCTAGAGAATGAACCTTCAGTGGAGCAAAATGCTGATATTGACAATGGGATGGTTTCATCGGACACAATTCATAAAATTCCAAAGGTAATTATTTTTTGATTGATATGAAAGTCACGAGGTTGTGCTGGCGAGGTGCTGTCATTTTTTATCATGTGCATACCAACTAAAGCATCACTTTTCGTTTGAACTTCATTTGTTCTAAATAGGAACACACATTACATGTTGAAATTGTTCAATGGACATACTAACACATTTGATTTATAGCATCAAGCAAGTCAGTTCAAACCGTACCATTCTTTGGGATTCAAAAAGGACCATGCGGTACAAATGAATGATAATGATCAACTATGTCCGATGGAGTTGATCAATGGGAATTGCAATGATAATAGTTGCAAATTCCAGCATCTCAACTTGAGAACATAGATCTCAATTTTAATGACATCTATGTACCAGCATTACGAAGTCAACGTACGTCATTCGCATATATATGTAAGTTAATATATCTCCATATACTAGAACGATTTGTAGGATATTTGAATATTAATGCACAATGGAAGCTACATTTAAGACTCAAATAGCACATTTTCAAGAATATAATATAATGATACATAGATACTATATGGAGATACAGCTTATAATTCACCTGGGACTGGATATTGAGAAACCCATTCAGCAACTTCTTTACCTAAAGCTTTAACATCATCTGATTCATTAGCTAATTTTTTGAAATTATTCAATAAAGCTCTAGCATCATCACCTTGAGATTGTTCTTTCAAAATTAAAGCTAATTTAACAGCACGATCAATATAATCAGCAACTTTATTAAATTCTTTATTTTCAAAACCTCTAGTGGTCATTGCTGGTGTACCAACTCTTAAACCAGATGGGAATAATGCAGATTTATCACCTGGAATTGTATTTTTATTAGCAGCAATATTAATTCTTTCCAAAACAGCTTCTAATCTAGCACCATCAATTTTTTTACTACGTAAATCAATCAAGATTAAATGAGTATCAGTACCATTTGAAACTAATTCAAAACCTTTGGATTGTAAAACATCAGCAAAATGACTTGCATTTTCAACAACATTTTGTTGATATGTCTTGTATTCAGGACTTTGAGTTTGTTTTAATGCAACAGCTAATGCTGAAATGGTATGATTATGTGGACCACCTTGATGAGCTGGGAAAACTGAAAAATTAATTTTTTTCTCTAAATCATAATAAATTTCTTTACCCTTTTTAGTAGTTTTTCTTAAACCTTTTCTGAAAAAAATCATTGCACCTCTTGGACCTCTTAAAGATTTATGAGTAGTTGTGGTGACAATATCAGAAAATGGGAATGGTGAAGGTGTAACACCAGCAGAAACTAAACCTGAAATATGAGCCATATCTGAAAGAACATAAGCACCAACTTTATCAGCAATTTTTTTAATTCTTTCATAATCAATAACTCTTGAATAAGCAGATGCACCAGCAACAATGATTTTTGGTCTGAACAATTCAGCTGATTTTTCAAGAGCATCATAATCTATAACACCGGTTTTTTCATCTAATCTGTATGGCATAGTTTGGAAATATTTGGAGATGTATGAAATTTTAGTGGTAGCGGTTTGATAACCATGAGATAAATGACCACCATGAGGTAAATCCAACCCCATAATTCTATCACCAACATTTAAGATAGCAGAATAGGCATATAAGTTGGCTGGTGCACCTGATAATGATTGAACATTAACACCCCAAAGTTTTGGATCTAAATTGAAAGCTTCTAAAGCTCTTTTTTGACATAAACTTTCAGCTTGATCAATAAATTCATTACCACCATAGTAACGTTCACCTGGATAACCTTCAGAATATTTATTTTGCATTTCTGATCCTAATAAATTCATAACTGATTTGGAAGTGAAATTTTCTGATGGAATTAAAGTAATTGAGGATTTTTGACGTAAACGTTCAGATTTTAGGATTTGTGCCATTTCTGGATCAATTTCTTCGACATTTTTGGAAATGAGCTTGGAAAAAAATTAGAAATTGTTTATAATATAGATCGAGTTAAAAACTTACCTCTTGAGCTTTAGTGGAGACTGCATAAGATCTCTAAACGTTAGACGTTAGTTAATTTCCAATAAATTATGGGACTCTAAATGCCACTCACGGCTAAAAGACCAGTCAATTGAGGAGTTCTGCTGATAGAACGTAGTTGGGTACGAAGCATTGTGATTGTCCGTTTGGTTTAATCTGGAGAAAAGACAAGGAGTGTAAATCTACAAATTGATATCAAAGCCAGATCATCGACCTTATGTATTTTTTTTGCCTAGCAAACAAATTCGCGGGTGTCGTTGCACGTGACTAAAACGGAGTCAGCTTTGTTGCTTAACAGAGTCAAGTTTGAACCGGTTGGCACATATTCTCAGAGTTTTGGCATGTCTTTTCTCTGGACATTTGCTGTGTGGGCAAACAGAGTCAATAGTGTCCAGTTGTTTAAGTATCTGATCTGCACTGATCCGTCTAAGGGGATTGACTTGTAGTATTTGGATCACAATTGGCCAAATCTCCTCGGGGAACCTATCCCGTATCGTACTTTCATCTTGTTTGAATAGTTTGAAATCTTGATCGGAATCTCTAGCAGCAGTCCAGGGGAAGTTGGCATTGATCATACTGTACAACACAATACCTAATGCCCATATATCACAGAATTCTCCATCATATTCCAGTCGGGATAGTGCCTCTGGTGCTATCAACCCTTCTGTCCCCACAGCACCAATTGCAGGTTTTTTATGAGGACCATAATAAAATGCAGTACCAAAATCAATTAGTTTTATAGTACCCGTGTAATCCAGTTGAATGTTCTCTAGCTTCAAATCTCTATGTGCAATGTAATGATCATGTAAGTAGGCAATACCTGAGCATATCTGTCTGAAGAAACAAAGAGTTTCCGCTTCAAACGGAGTTGCAACTTGTATCACTTTCAACAATGAGTATGGGGTGAACTCCATCACCAAAAAATTTGTGGATAAGCTTGATATGAAATTGAATATCTTTGTAATGTTCCCATGGTTCAAGTCCTTTGTGATATCATACTCTTCGTAACATCGTTGTCTAAACTCATCTCGGGACTCATAATTTTCACGTCCGTTGAAAACCTTCACGGCGTAATATTGATTACCTTGTTTCTTGTAATATAGCTCAACTTTACTCGAAATCCCCGAGCCTAAGACATCAATCCTTTTCCCATATTTCGATAAAGATCCACCAAGAGCTGTTGATGAGCTCTGTCTAGAAATCGGAGGGGTATTCTCTGGAGACTCCGATGCTCTGGTTGACCTTGAAGATGACCGAAACTTTCCAAAAAATTGCTTCAAGCTAGCCTGTGAGCCAGAGTTGTTACTGTCGAACATGATAACTTTGCCCCATATCCTCCACCAATAAGCCAATAACTGTCAAAACTCGCGGTGTTTTTCTATCAATAATGGTTTTTTGGAAAGCTTATGTCTTCTGGGGCAATTCCGGTGTTTTTCGAAGATTGGTCGGATTACCATATCGGGCGAAAAGTAAACACATACCAATCAAGATTTCACAAGTAGTTTTTCTTGCAGAACAAAATAAAAACAATTGTTTGAATTTGTAGATGATCTGGATTTCAGGTACCTAAAGATTTAACCGTTACTTTGCTACTGAACCCACCACACCGTACACTCCTTATACAGCCCACTAACTACAGTCATTCATTACAAAGCTGACCGGTTGTTTGTTTACATTCTGCATACCATATACAAATCGGTGCTAGCGCATATTCTACAGGGTTGTCTAATTCCAGGTATTGCCATTGAACGATAATTGAAAAAGTGGTCAACAATTCCAAACAACTTTCACCAAATACAATCATTTATAAGTATACACTTTAAATCATATCATTGTGTTGTTCATCAAATCTAATCAGCATTGAAATTTAATACCCATCCTTTACGAAATGGATAGACGACCTACGAGTCGATTATTGCTTCAATCAATACACTTGATTTCCATTTCAGTATCATCCGCAACTGGTGCATTGGGGATAACAAACATTGTTCAGCCGAGCCAAAATATAAGCCGACCATGTTTGATTGTATTAATCGTTGGTGAATTGATATCATTATTATCATTGCCCCTATTATTCATCAATTCATCATCTGTAACTTGGGTATTGATTACCATCACAACAGTTTCAGCATTAGTATCTTTGGGAGCCGGACTTTCATTGATAAATTATCTAATAACAGACTCAAATACAATCTCATCGCCAAAATTATTGATTTCTTTATTGGCTCTAATCATTGCATCTCAATTTTTACATGGGCTATCACTAAGCTTACACATCACCACCCATTTTTTTTCGAAGCAGTCGAATTTTGATATAACGCAACTGGATGAATCAGATATAGAGAACTTGAAACATAAAGTTATATCAATGAAGGCATCTGCAGCAACCTTGGTCGAAAAAAAAGCTTCAGGTAATAAGGAATTACAGTCTTCAACTGACCAACAATCATTGTTACAATCCACCAAATCAAAGCTCAGCCTAAAACAAAATCCAATGTCGTCAAACTCGGACCTTGAAACAATGGGAAGAGCCAATGCATCACAGCTTTACTCAATTAAAAAATTGTCAGTCATAAATCAGTCAAGTTCAACAGGAGACTTCTCATTCTTACACAATAGACAGAGCCATCCTATTAGAGAATCAATAACATCAAACTCTATTGCATCAACAACACATCTAGATGTGTATCCTTCTAGAGATACAAATAATGCCAAAAACCTAAGTATGGAGCGAGATGCATTAAGAAGAATACCCAGTGCCTTATTACCTCCACATTTAAAACCACAAATGAAAGAAAATAATTACAAATTTACAATACCAAGCCTTCCATTTAGATCGTCACAAAGTCAATCAAACATGGGATATGAATTACATTCAGAGCATGTCCCAGAATCCATCCCTCGTGCAGCAACAGTGCAAAATTTCTTCCCACTGAAATCAAACTCAGAAGTTCAAACACCCAATGAGATAAAGACAATATCACCAAGTGATTTTGAAAAAGGATTTAATCAGTTTAAATTTGGTGAACCAAGAGAATTAGAATCACCAATGAAACCAACTGGGAAATTTGTAAAGTCTGCACATTTTGATATGATGGTACCGACTGATGATGAAATACAATCGGAAATTAGTAGAGAAGATGATATTGAGCCAGAGACAGCTTCAAATTTATCTGAAGATTCAACTGAAGAGGCAATGAAATTTGTGGAGGATGCACAGCGTCGTGGATCAGATGAGTATATGGATGATGTTATGGATCAGTCAAGATCCTCGTTACACTTGGAGCGTATTCAGACACCAACAAATCATTTAACAAAAAGTAAGAGCTTTTCACCTCATAAATCATTGAGAAAAGGTCATGGTCATAAAGATTCAATCATATCTTTCAAGAATTTTAGTGTTTCCATGCCATCTTCACCAAAGAGGAAATCTATTTACAACTCACCTAGAAAACTAAGACTTTCGAAAAATCTTTCGCTTTCAAGTATCGTCTATAAGGATAATGATGATGAGATACCCAACTTGTCTTATGTTCATGAATTACAAAGCTCACCAAGTAAAAGACGCCGGCCATCAATGACACCGAGTGCAACAGCCACACTTACAGCCAATCCATCACACGCTGCTCTGACCCAGCTTTCAAGAAGTGACTCTGTTGCTAATATCAGCACCACACCGAGAAAGAACAAACAGCTAGAAGATGCACTTTCTCATGAGAATTCCAATACTCCAGAATCAAATTGGTCGGAGAACTCACATCAAAGTGTATTTCCCTCCGATGTCATTGGAGAATATGATAAAGAGAAATGGAAAACCATACAGCGACTACAGCTACTCGAGAAATCCGAGAATCAATAGATACCATTAATAATAGCATCCTGCATTTACACAAATATCTCGAATCACGTATTTTAATCCTGTCTATACTGATTAAGCATCACTTACATAATCATCGCGAAATAAAACTGCCGTATTAAATTTCAACGCCCGTGGAAAATTGCCACGATAAAGCGATCACTGCATCGCCAAAGCTTTGTACTCTTTAATTTGCCTCTATTTACAGAAATTCACAACTGAAAAATGGGTGCTGAACTGGTTAAGAACGCGGCTGTGGAGTCATCGCAGCTGTTGAGACCAAAGAACATTCTTCAGCGTCCTTATGTCTTCCCGTTCCTTGTGCTTTACCCATGGTTTTCCCACATGTATTTTGGCTACTATGACGAGTTCATTAAAGGGTCTGAATGGACATTTGTCTACTTGGGATCTATCATCTCACTACAGGCACTGTTACTGTTGATGCCAAACTGGAGTATTGCCATTGATGCGTTGTTCAACTACTCCAAGACTGACAATTTAAGTGAAGCAACTCATATTTTGATTGTCGCCGCTAAGAATAACGGTCTTGGTGCCATTACTGAGATTAATCGTGACGTTTATCCTGATGAAGTGCAAACCTCATTCCTTTTCCAAAAAAGAAGATTCATCTTCCATGAGGATGATCATACTTTCACCCCACCAAAATTCTTGGTTGATAGTGAACCAAAATTGAGTATTTTCCAACAATCCAAGGGTATCACTGGCGATGTTTCCAAATTAGAACGTTCATATGGTAAAAACACTTTTGACATTCCAATTCCAACTTTTTGGGAATTGTTCAAAGAACATGCTACTGCCCCATTTTTCGTTTTCCAAGTGTTTTGTGTTGGGTTATGGTTATTAGATGAATTCTGGTACTATTCATTATTTACATTGTTTATGTTGGTGAGTTTTGAATGTACCACAGTTTTCCAACGTCGTACCACAATGGGTGAATTTAGAACAATGGGTGTTAAACCATTCCAAATATATACCTATAGAAACTCTAAATGGGAAGAGATCTCCACTGTCGATTTATTACCTGGTGATGTTGTCTCTGTGACTCGTACTGGTGATGATTCTGCTATGCCATGTGATTTGATCTTGACTGATGGGTCCGCAATTGTTAACGAAGCTATGCTTTCTGGTGAATCTACACCATTGTTGAAAGAATCAATTAAATTACGTCCTGCGAATGATAAATTAGAATTGGAGGGATTAGATAAAAATTCTGTTTTACACGGTGGTACAAAAGCTTTACAAGTTACTGCTCCAATTGACCCTGTTATCCCATTAGCTCCAGATAATGGTGCATTGGCTACTGTTTGTAAGACTGGATTCGAAACATCTCAAGGTACATTGGTTCGTGTTATGATCTTCTCTGCTGAAAGAATCTCTGTGGGTAATTATGAATCTTTGTTTTTCATCTTATTCTTATTGATCTTTGCTATTGCTGCTTCATGGTATGTTTGGGTTGAAGGTACCAAAATGGGCCGTATTCAAAACAAATTGATCTTGGATTGTATCTTAATTATCACTTCTGTTGTCCCCCCTGAATTACCAATGGAATTAACCATGGCTGTTAACACTTCGTTGGCCTCATTAAGTAAATTTTACATTTACTGTACTGAACCATTCCGTATTCCATTAGCTGGTAGAATTGATGTTTGTGCCTTTGATAAAACTGGTACTTTGACTGGTGAAGATTTGGTTTTTGAAGGTCTTGCAGGGTTTGGTGATTCAATCCGTCATTTGTCTAAACCAAGTGAAGTTCCGGAAATCACAAACTACGTCTTGGGTTCTGCTCATGCCTTGGTAAAGTTAGATGATGGTGAAGTTGTTGGTGATCCAATGGAAAAGGCCACTTTAGAAGCTGTTGGCTGGAAAATTGGTGAAAAGGATATCACATTTAGAGAAAATTCCAAAACCAAGAAAACTGAAAAAATCAAGATCTTGCGTCGTTTCCAATTCTCTTCTGCTTTAAAGCGTTCCTCTTCTGTCTCTACTTATGGTTCTAAAACTCTTGTTTCTACCAAAGGTGCACCAGAAACTATTGGTCAAAGATTAACAGAAGTTCCAAAAGATTATGAAGAGATTTACAAATCATTTACTCGTTCTGGTTCCCGTGTCCTTGCCGTTGCTTATAAGCACTTGGAAGATAACATTACCTCTGCCAAAGTTACCAAATTGAATCGTGATTCTATTGAAACAGGATTAACTTTTGCCGGGTTTATTGTTTTCCACTGTCCTTTGAAAGATGATGCTATTGAAACTATTGAAATGTTGAATGAATCTAGTCATCGTTGTATTATGATCACTGGTGATAATCCACTTACTGCGGTTCATGTCGCTAAGGAAGTTAAGATTGTCGAAAGAGATGTGTTGATCTTGGATGCTCCAGAAGAACATCATGGTGATCATGAGTTGGTTTGGAGAAGTGTTGATGAAAGCAAGATTGTTCCATTTTCAAGTAGCTCCAAGATCGATGAATCTTTGTTTAAAACCACTGATATTGCCATTACCGGTTACGCTTTGACTAAATTACTTGGCCATCCTCAATTACATGATTTGATTAAACACACTTGGGTTTATTCTCGTGTTTCCCCATCTCAAAAGGAATTCATCTTGACTACCTTGAAACATTTAGGTTACAACACTTTAATGTGTGGTGATGGTACGAATGATGTTGGTGCTTTGAAACAAGCCCATGTCGGTGTTGCCTTGTTGAACGGTACTGAAGAAGGTATGAAGAAATTAGCTGAAGCTAGAAAGATTGATAGTTTGATGAAAGTTTACAACAAACAGTGTACTATTATGGAACAATGGGGTAAACCTCATCCAAAAGTCCCATTGCCAATTGCCCATCTCTTCCCACCTGGTCCAACTAATCCAAACTACTTACAAGCCATGGAAAAACAAGGTGTTGTTATTACTGATGAATTAAGAGCATTGGCTCAAGAAAGTGCTAAAGTTTCCGCTAATGCTAACGGTATTCAAAAACCAAATGAAGCTCAATCACAACTTGCAGATAAATTATTAGGCTCATTACATGAAATGGAAGAAGAGAATGAAGCTCCAACTTTGAAATTGGGTGATGCTTCAGTTGCTGCTCCATTTACTTCCAAATTAGCCAATGTTTCTACCGTTACAAATATTATTCGTCAAGGTCGTTGTGCTCTTGTTTCTACCATTCAAATGTATAAGATCTTGGCATTGAATTGTTTGATTAGTGCTTACTCTTTATCTGTTATTTATCTTGCCGGTGTTAAATTTGGTGATGGTCAAGCTACTGTTTCTGGGTTGATGATCTCTGTTTGTTTCCTAAGTATTTCTAAAGGTAGACCACAACAAAAATTATCCAAACAAAGACCACAACCAGGTATTTTCAACATTTACATTATGGGTTCTATCTTGGGTCAATTTGCTGTTCATATTGCCACTTTGATCTATGTTACATTGGAAATCTATAAATTAGAACCAAGGGAACCAAAACCAGATCTTGAAAAGGAATTCGCTCCATCATTATTGAACACTGGTATCTTTTTAATTCAATTGGCTCAACAAGTTTCAACTTTTGCTGTTAATTACCAAGGGTTGCCATTCAAAGAAAGTATTAAAGATAACAAGGGTATGTACTATGGGTTATTAGGTGTTTCGGGGCTAGCATTGGCTGGTTCAACTGAATTCTTCCCAGAATTGAATGAAGCAATGAAATTTGTTCCAATGTCTACTGAATTCAAGACCAAATTGACCACTACAATTATTTTAGATCTAGGTGTTTCATGGGCTATTGAACTAGTCTTGAAATATTTCTTTATGGATTCAAAAGCTGCTGATATCGCTCAGCGTGATTAATTGACGGAGACACATGTCCTCCTTTAGACAGGACTGACCTGTATAAATCGATATTATGTACATTACAGATTACATTCAAATAAATAATAAAATTTTTCGATTAAAATGAATGTGTATTTATTTCCCCAGTAACTCATAGAGAATCAAGTAATTCATCTCTATCAAGTTCAACCCATTTAACTACTGGTACATCTCCAGTTTCAACCAACTTAAACCAACGAGGGAACTTCTTTGTCAAATAGATTGCACAATCATAAGCCTCTTTTTCACTAACTGGATTTTTAGTTATACTGTTTTTTATGATTTCAGATAGTTTATCAGCTTTGTATGGTGTATTTGACCTTAGTGAAAATATGATTTCCAAAACGTATTTAATTTTCCCCTCCAAGAAGTTCTCATATTTCACTTCCGGTGCTTCTCTGTTCTCTTCTGCATGACGTTGCTTTAGTTGTATACGTTCCAACAACGATAGACCCCTTTTCTCGCTCTCAACTTTTGGTTGCGCTATAAAACGGTCTTTCGAATTTTTCAAAATTTCTCTCTTTACTCTTTTCCTATCAAATGATACTCTTGGTGCCTCGAGCTCATATCTTGGAAGTTGCGGTATCTCAGTTTTATCTTGGTTCCCTTCCAGCCATTGTTGACATTTCATATCAAACTCTTTTGTTCTTTGCGATAAATCTGAGATATTGAAATGATTATGAGCATTATCTGAGTCAATGAAGATATCATCATACTCATTCCTTATCAAAAACAAAGGTTTTTGCCAAATATAAGCAGCTTTTAATATATCCTTCTCATGGACCACAAACCCAGTGGAATTTTTCATCTGTTTCAAAACATCAGTTAGTTTTGGATCCACACTACTGCTCCTTAAGAACATTGGCACGGTACGACCAAATACAGCAAAAACTTTTGATATTCTCTTGATGGACTGGGAAAGATCTGCTGATGAGTTTGATATGAACGTTGTTTGGTTTGTCTGGCCATCAAGCTTCGTAAGTATCTTAGGGTACCATTTTTTGGAAACGTCCCTATAATTTAAAATTTTGCTTTCAAGTATCAGATCACCAAGCTCCACGTCATTGGGAAATTTTTGGATGGATTGCCTAGTGGTGATTTGATCACGTAATGATTTCTCCCTTTCCAGCTCTTTTGAGATGGTTAATGGATGGATTTTAGTCCCCAAGTTGCAATATACCGATTTTTCAAAATATAAAAAGCCCGTACTCGCACTATTATATCTGTAGTGTCCCTTGACGAATGTTCCATTTGTCAAATATTCCAGTAATGGACCAGCACTTATCGCCACCGTGTAATTCACGCCAGTAGTGTCAGCAATGGTCCCATATACATCTTGCACATTTAGCCTAGGTGGATGGAAAATATATTTAAACCATTCATATGAAGTTGTGAGGGCATCACTAGTTCCTAGATTTCGAAATTTGGGTGTTTTGGTGATCTTCATATCTGAATATATTGACTTTAATAAAGGCTTTTCAACAATTGTGTCAATAGACAAACTCTCGAGAATAAGCTTCAGGAATGTTTCAGATAAGAAATCCACTGGGGGTTTGAGTTGATCAACAGACTGTTCGAATAAAGCTGGCCTCGAAGGGGATTGGTTCATATCCCATGTTTCGAAGCTTTTGTTATCTCTAGGTTCTTGCATAGACTGAAACAACAGCTCTTCTGAGTTGGCACCAGTGCTATACCCAGTGAAAGATTTGTCATTACCGATATCTATAGTTTGCTTTTCCCTTGAAGGTAAGTCAAAGAACAGCGCACTCTGCTCAAAGATCAAATCAACCATATTGTAATCCAAATACTCATCTATATTGGCAACATAGAAGAAGCCCCAATATGTTAGGGCATTGCGTACATCCAGTACAAGTGAACTTCTGTGATTCTTAAGTAGTTTAAGATCTATTACCGGCACACCATTATCTTTGCTCATCCTTAAATGAGCATCAAACCACCTCAGATTTCTGGACTTACTTTCGAATAGTTGAAGGCCTCTGCCAATAAATAGCGGTATAGTTGTAAATGATCTAGTACTAATTCCGACCATTAACCCGGCTATCTCAATTCCGACCTGACGTCCATGAATCAGTGGAACATTCGCGAATAATTTCCTTAGTCAGAATTTCGAAATCCGAGGCTTTTCCGGTTTTTTTTCAGCTTGTCGAAAAAAAAAAACCTTCCAGAGGATTCTGTTCCCACATTTGCCTTTAGCTATATATACCTGTTTCCATATTCAATTCTTTCTTACTTTGGTTTGAATTAATTTCGGCATATAACACATATCAAAATGCTTGCTAACAGTTTCATGCGTAACTCTTTGCGCAACGTAAGTGGAAATTGGAGATGATTGAGATGTGATTGGAATCAGATTTCACCAGTGTGAATCATCATGGACGAGATGACCAAGATGAACAAAATAGTGACTGAAAACTGAAGACAAACTGATCAATCAAAGCCTTACACAGATCATTATACTAACAATGTCATTAGACCGCCAAACGTGTTCCAACTTTGTCCCGTTTCAACTCCAATGGTAAAGTTCAAGGTCAAGTTATCGGTATTGATTTAGGTACCACTAACTCTGCTGTCGCTTTGATGGAAGGTAAAGTTCCAAAGATCATCGAAAACGCTGAAGGTGCCAGAACTACTCCATCAGTTGTTGCTTTCACCAAGGAAGGTGAACGTTTAGTCGGTATTCCAGCTAAACGTCAAGCTGTTGTTAACCCAGAAAACACTTTGTTTGCCACCAAACGTTTGATTGGTCGTCGTTTCGAAGACAAAGAAGTCCAAAGAGATATTAAAGAAGTCCCATACAAAATTGTTAAACACTCAAACGGTGATGCTTGGTTAGAAGCTAGAGGTGAAACTTACTCACCAGCTCAAATTGGTGGTTTTGTCTTGAACAAGATGAAAGAAACTGCTGAAGCTTACTTGGGTAAATCAATCAAAAACGCTGTTGTTACTGTCCCAGCTTACTTCAACGATTCTCAAAGACAAGCTACCAAAGATGCTGGTC